>CAUJNA010003375.1:0-62500 GCA_963377175.1 Effrenium voratum | reverse complement strand
ACCAGCGGGGTCAAGCGCACGTTCTTTGCAAAGCTCAGAAAAAAGAACACTTGAGGAGATCGTGTCGCCAGATGTTGCTCACCTCGCATTTTGCAGCAAGTACAGCACCATCGCAGCAATTTCACAAGCAAAATTTCTTGGGTCTGGCAACGCTGGGCATGCCGCACGCTGCTGTGCATCATTGCTGGGCACACATGTCCTTTGCGGTTGTTGGGGAGGTGTTTTATTTTTGGCGGGGGAGGCGGTTGTCGTTTTTGTTTTGTTTTGTTTTGTTGTTGCTGCTGCTGCTGCGGCTGCTGCTGCGGCTGCTGCTGCTGCTGCTGCTGCTACTGATGCTGTTGGGTATTACTGCTGCTTGGAGAGTAACAATAACACCCTTTTCAATTGTTATTAAACAACCCTCCAACCCCATTCCCCACAACAACATTCCCGCCCCCCTCTTGTTATTATTTCGAAGGGCGGGAGGGGTCTTGGAGTAGGTTGAATGAGTCCTTCTTTCGAATGACAACCAGGTTGAATTGTTGTTTTGAAAAATCAGAGCTCTGCCCCGGAAACAGCAATCCTCCCCCAGTCTATCAAAGGTTTGCACACACGTGTGCAAATATGATATCCGTTTGTCATGGTGTCTATATCGATTAAAAGACACTACATGTGTCATGTATGCACTCAATGCAGTGCCCGAGGATTTGCATTTTTGCCTCAGGTACATTGGGACGAACTTGCGGCAGATGGTTGACAGGCCAGATGGCATCTTTCTCTTTCGCCTCCACAAGGCCGGCAATGCGGTAAGGGCTGCAGAGGTCCTATGCGCTGGCTCGGTTCAAGCCATGCTCACGAGCGCCTGGCCGCCTTTTTTGCGCTTAATTAGACATCCCGGTGTTGGCCTGTGGGGGGGGATTGCGTTTACAACCAACAAAAGAGGCCGTTTCGTGGCGGCAGAGCCTTCCATCAATTTTACGCCCAGGACTCCCTGCGGGAGACTTTGCTTCCTTCAGAATAGGTGCCTAGGCACCAACCCTTCTAAACAAATCTGTTTGTGTACTTTTTAGGGCAACGTCCACGTCGAACGTCTAGATCTTTCCTTTGTGCCTGGAACTGGCTCCGTTTGAACAGACATGGACTTGGGTTTCCAATCTTTTTCCTGGGCCAGGTTGTGGCAGGGTCCCGGCCGTTCGGTCGCGCTCGGAAGCTTCAACCCACCCTAGACCAACGGAGCAGATTAGATTAGATAGATACATGAATGGACAGATCAGGTTGGGGTAGGCTAGATAGAAAGCTGGATGGGCGGATCGCATTAGATTAGAATAGATTGGTAGATGGATAGAGCAGACTAGATTAGCTAGATTGCTTAGATTAGATTGCATCAGATAGACAGATGGATACAGAGATAGACAGATAGAGAGATATAAACAAATACATAGATGATATGAGAGATAGATAGATAGGTGGGGAGATAGTTAGACAGCTAGATACATCGATAGATACAAAGATAGATAGGATGAGATAGATAGATGAGATTGATAGATGAGTCGACGAGAGAGAGAGAGAGACACATATAGAAAGCTAAACAGGTATTGTAGATAGATAGACAGATAGATGGATAGATAGACAGACAGATAGATAGATATATAGATAGATAGAGAATATAAGATAGATAGATAGATAGATAGATAGATAGATAGATCGATAGATCGATAGATCGATAGATAGATAAACAGAGAGAGAGAGACAAACATAGATATATAGATGGATGGATAGATAGATAGATAGATAGGTAGAGAGATAGATAATATAGAGATAGAGATGGGATATAGGTACGGAGATATTAGTGTAGATATATGAGCCACGGACAAAACACACGAAGACCACTTTATCAAGGCGGGGTACGTTTTTGCATAGCACATGCCAAAACCATGGAAAACGATAAGGTCTCCCCCAAAAACGATAACCCTTAACTAACACACGGCCCCGACACTTGTACTGAGAAGTTGCGATTTTCGAGCTGGAGATGCGGAAGTGTACTTCGCGTACTAGGCTTGTACTACAAAGCTGCGATTTTCGAGCTGGAGCTGCGGAAGTGTTCTTCGCGTACTAGACTTGTACTACAAAGTTGCGAATTTCGAGCTGGAGCTGCGGAAGTGTACTTCGCGTACTAGACTTGTACTACAAAGTTGCGATTTTCGAGCTGCAGAGGCGGAAGTGTACTTCGCGTACTAGACTTGCACTACAAAGTTGCGATTTTCGAGCTGGAGATGCGGAAGTGTACTTCGCTTACTAGACTTGTACTACAAAGTTGCGATTTTCGAGCTGGAGCTGCGGAAGTGTTCTTCGCGTACTAGACTTGTACTGCAAAGTTGCGACTTTCGAGCTGGAGCTGCGGAAGTGTACTTCGCGTACTAGACTTGTACTACAAAGTTACGATTTTCGAGCTGAGATGCGGAAGTGTACTTCGCGTACTAGACTTGTACTACAAAGTTGCGATTTTCGAGCTGGAGATGCGGAAGTGTACTTCGCGTACTAGACTTGTATTACAAAGTTGCGATTTTCGAGCTGGAGCTGCGGAAGTGTACTTCGCGTACTAGACTTGTACTACAAAGTTGCGATTTTCGAGCTGGAGATGCGGAAGTGTACTTCGCGTACTAGACTTGTACTACAAAGTTGCGATTTTCGAGCTGGAGATGCGGAAGTGTACTTCGCGTACTAGACTTGTACTACAAAGTTGCGATTTTCGAGCTGGAGCTGCGGAAGTGTACTTCGCGTACTAGACTTGTACTACAAACTTACGATTTTCGAGCTGAAGATGCGGAAGTGTACTTCGTGTACTAGACTTGTACTACAAAGTTGCGATGATCGAGCTGGAGATGCGGAAGTGTACTTCGCGTACTAGACTTGTACTACAAAGTTGCGATTTTCGAGCTGGAGATGCGGAAGTGTACTTCGCGTACTAGACTTGTACTACAAAGTTGCGATTTTCGAGCTGGAGATGCGGAAGTGTACTTCGCGTACTAGACTTGTACTACAAAGTTGCGATTTTCGAGCTGGAGCTGCGGAAGTGTACTTCGCGTACTAGACTTGTACTACAAAGTTGCGATTTTCGAGCTGGAGCTGCGGAAGTGTACTTCGCGTACTAGACTTGTACTACAAAGTTGCGATTTTCGAGCTGAGATGCGGAAGTGTACTTCGCGTACTAGACTTGTACTACAAAGTTGCGATTTTCGAGCTGGAGCTGCGGAAGTGTACTTCGCGTACTAGACTTGTACTACAAAGTTGCGATTTTCGAGCTGGAGCTGCGGAAGTGTACTTCGCGTACTAGACTTGTACTACAAAGTTGCGATTTTCGAGCTGCAGATGCGGAAGTGTACTTCGCGTACTAGACTTGTACTACGAAGTTGCGATTTTCGAGCTGGAGCTGCGGAAGTGTACTTCGCGTACTAGACTTGCACGACAAAGTTGTGATTTTTGAGCTGGAGATGCGGAAGTGTACTTCGCGTACTAGACTTGTACTGCACAGTTGCGATTTTCGAGCTGGAGATGCGGAAGTGTACTTCGCGTATTAGACTTGTACTGCCTGCCAAGTTTCGCTTTTCGAGCTGGAGCTGCGGAATTGTATTTCGCAATTTTCGGGCTGGAGCTGCGGAAGTGTACTTCGCGTACTAGACTTGTACTACAAAGTTGCGAATTTCGAGCTGGAGCTGCGGAAGTGTACTTCGCGTACTAGACTTGTGCTAGAAAGTTGCGATTTTGGAGCCGGATCTGCCAAAGTTCGAAAACACTGTAAAACGATAAGGTCTCCCCCAAAAACGATAACGTTAAAAAAAGTACTAAGGCCAAGTAAAGTGTTTCGTCCGCTCCTCATATATATATATATATAGCTGGACAGACAGATAGATGGATAGATAGGTAGGTAGGTGTATGCATGCATAGATAGGTGGGTAGATGTACAAATGCAAAAGGCAGGTAAATGGATAGGCGAACACAACGGTAGCTTTTGGCAATTGCAGATGTCAAAGCTAGGTCTTGTTTGCATTGATTGCAGCTGTTCCATGACACATATGGCGATGGTTTTCAACAAGGAACACCCTCAAAGTTGGTTCCTCGCCTAAATGATATCCACCAAAGGGCCTCCCATTGAAATCCAGACCCATTTAACTGGCCTGTGTCCTCGGTGGGACCCCATGTTTTGTGTTTGCGCAGCCAGCAAGATCGAAATGTCCTGGCAACGGGTAGCTTCCCACAGTCGGGAACCCAAATCCTGTCAACCCCTCCAAAAGAAGAGTCCCAATGATTTCAGGCATACCCAAACGGTTTGACGCCTCCTTGGCCCCTTAAACTGGTTCGACAGCACCATTTTGCTGAAACTAAACTCAAAGTGGATTGGATGCCGTGTCAACTCATTTGAACTCGACTCAGAGTGATTCAGGAGCGAGTCTTCTACATGAACGAGCGGCTGCTGAAACATGCAGGGCACATCCCGAAGAAGGCAGCGGACTGGTCAGTGTGTGCGTGTGTGGATATTTGTGTTGCCAAAGCAACCAAGCATGAAGGCACAGCTGTTTGTTTGTTCAAATGCCAGCAAACTTTGGAACGGAGTTGATATGGGCGTAGGTCAATCCTATTCAAATGTTCTACTTGGTACTTTTGTGCTGCTGACGTTGGTTTGAACAGTCACCTAAGCGTCAGGATGTTGTCATCACCTACGCGGCGTTTGGGAGCTTTTGTTGTTCCAGCGGCCATGAAGACTTATGACACGGATGCGGTTTCATTGGCTGGCACAACTATTATGTTCACACTACGGGTCATGCAAACACACACTCATTGATTCTTATACCGGTGGCTTTTGTGCAATCTGTATGTGCTGGTTCTTGCAGGCAATCAGGAACAGATGCCCACCAGCCTCTTAAAATTAAGCTTTTTGCAGATTGTCGTATTTATGGGATGTGCTTAAAGTCTTTGCTGGGAACCTTTTGCAGCAATTCCGCACAAATCGAGGCATGCCAAGGCGGCAGAAAGCAGAAAGAGTTGGTGTTCTTGTTGCCTGACAGACAAGCCTGTTTCAAGAAAGCAAGAGGGGAGCAAAGGGACAATTGAATCTCCCACTGATTCGCTTGATTGACAAGTGCGAACCTGTCCGCTTTCGGGGATGAGCAAGTAGAGCAGGGGACGGCCATTAACCAGAAAGCTACGCGCAAATGAGGTTTCCACACACCAGCCGGGCCCATGACAAGTAAACCTGTGGCTGGATGTGTTTGAGTTTACACTGGACTTGTCGACTAGATGTTTAGTTTCATGGCGTTCTATACCCAAACGTCTATGTGCAGATGCTTCGGCACAAGTGGTGTTGGGAAAGGATGTTTGTCCGCCAGACGGTTAGGGGAAGCAAGCAATGAATGCAATGAATGCAATGAATGCAATGAATGCTGATCATTTTGACCATGGCTCATGCGTAAGGCGGGCCCAACCCCAGGGGTGGCAAGCCGGCCGCACAATGTAGGATCTCCTCAGCGCCGGCGTGTGCATCGGCAAGGCGGGCTGCCGGATTCGAGTGAACCCGGGTGCCGGAAAGTGGACTGGCATTTTGAGGGGTGTTCAAAGTTTCTTTTGGGAGTGGGTTGCTTTAGACCTACAATGGCGTGTGGAAACTTACCCTACCCGCGGTATGTCGACTTTGTCAGGGTGTTCCGTTGGGCAGAAGGATGTGTGAACTTGACAGTTCCATCGTTGCGAGGTTGTTCTTTTGTTCTCCGTGAAAGTTCCGGATTCCTGTAGATGTATGCATATCTTTGTCAAACACATGAAGGACAACCCTGGCCCGGTGTGCAGGGAAGTTATTCATGACCGTGAATGGGCATGAATGAATGAAGTACAGCTGACAGGTGGCCTCGCCTGGCATGTACATCATCTTGTTGGGAGTTGGACAATTGTTATACGTTGTTGAAGGGCACCCTTTTGTCGGGCCACTCAAGTTGGGGGGGGTCCCCTGATTATTCTGCGAGATTCCCACATGGCAGGTGAGGACGTGGTTTTTTGAACGAACTTGGAAAACAACAAGTTTGTTCAAATTGGCTGATTGTGAAGATCAAGCGCACAATGTGACAAAATGGAAAGGTCACCATATTCCCGAAACCAAATGATGCATCGCTTGAGCAAGTTAGCGAAGCTGCAAAGCCCTTTTGCGAAGTGAGCAACGACCACGCGCCCCACACCATGGAAGCGGAACCCAAGCAAGAAGCAGTTGAGGGACACTTCACGGGCCAAGCACCTTTAGGCCTTTAGGTGTCTTTGCAAATGGGACTAAGGAATCCTATTCTCAGACCCATTCTGGTCAGGGAGATGGTTGGTCCCTGAACAAAAGGATTGGCGAATCACCCGAATTGATCCAAACCCGGGGGTTCTAAACAGTCCAAGTTGTTTGCAAGGGTTTGGGCAAGCGCAGCGTAAGGACACGCGAGTGTATTGTGCAAGCAAAGTGGCATGGGAAGCACCTTAGCGTCAGAGTTCCTTGCGACGTAAACTGCAACAGAGTTTTGGTGTTTGTGTTGTTTTCGCATCTCTTGTTGCATCCCCACTTGGCGATGTGATTCCAGTCAGCATCGCCAGCAAGTTTCTCTATGTGAAAAAGGATGTGGGCATGTTCACTGCCCAAGCGTCGTTTCAGTGCCCAACAACCTGATCACAACTAGATTGTTCAAATAATCCTTCAAGATTCCCAACCAAAAGCTTTACAGCTCGCGGTCTCAATTGGCTCTTGTGTGCCACTTGCAACCAATCCTGCGGCCAGTTCACGCACAGCCGCAAGTTCCGGCTTCTGATTACCGCGCTGGACTACTTGGAGCTTCGGCTTCTGAGGAATCCGCCCAGAGTCCCCCCGAGTCCCCGAGTCGAAGAGTTCTTGGGCTTGCTTCTTGATGGCGAAAGAGATAAAGTGAAGAACAATCTCATTTCACATGGACCCCCAATTTGTGGATGTCCCATTTGCTGGGTGTCCTAGCTGTATTGTCGGGTGCGAACTAATTGTTTCTTTGTATATTTGATAGACTTTTTGTAGACCCTGTTTCTGTGGCAAACAGACATTTCGGACTTTATTGGGAGCTCAGGAAGTGATACATCCCCGGTCCTTGCGCACCCAAGACTTGCGAAGCAGGGGAACCTACTAGGAACATAAGCCAACCTGCTTAATCGACGAATTGCCTCGTCTTTTGGACGTCGGCAACCGGCTCTGCTGTTTCTTGGATTGGGTTTGATTGAACCGACCGCCAAAGGGGAAAGCCAAGGCCCATTGCTCTGAATGCTGATTGGAGCTTAGGTGGATTGACCCCGGAATTCCATGGAGAGTCCTAGTGTTCCCGATGGAACTGGGAGCTTCAATTCCTGCTTTGACCGGGTATGAAGAAAATCACAGTGGCCTCAGGGAAACTAACATCCTAGCTCCCCAAGGGCCCAGGTGTGTGATTCGTTTTAGGTTTCCAGCACCACTGGGCTTGCCGTGCAGCTTTTTGTTTGGGCCAGGCCAAATGGGATTGTCTCCAACTGGAGCAACCCCCCAAAATCATAATTTTAGAGCGGGCAGTTTCCCTCGAGTTTTGTTTTTAAACAACCCCCAACACGAAGACACCACCCCCAAAGGCTTGTGGCGAAGGCCCGTTTTCGCCTCAGCCAAGGCGCGGCTAGCGCAGTACCGAGTGTGGCTGAAGCCTTCCGGAGAGCAGCACTTCGTGTACGGCAACCACGTGGTGAAGGCGAAGACGCGAGCACGGGAAGGGCTGGTTAGGTTTTGGACATACGTGTGCCCCACATATAGCAAGTGATCTAAACGCAAACCATGGGAATGTACGGGGCTGCGTTGAGGGTGTTCTCCATCAACATGGATCCGAACAAAGCGGTCCCCCGAAAAAAAGGGGGAACATTTGACTCCCTATGTTGTTGGCACACCATTGAATTCCCCACCAAGAGGCAAACCCTGGAGGTGGTCACAGGCACTGGCCTCAGGGTGGGTATCACTTTGGACCTGTTGCCTTTCCGCATCACCATCATGGAGGGCTATGTGTTTCTTTTGCTCTCGGGGCATCCGCCTTCGCAGATTGAAACGAGCTCACGCTTTGTTTCAAGCATTTCGGGAATTTGTAGCTACGTGCTGCTGAAAAGGACAATTTGAACACCCCCTCCCCACAAGTCGGCACAGGTTTTCTCCAGGTGCGACGTTAGGAAGGTGACACAGTCACAAGCTGCGCTTAGAGATCTAGAACCACGGGGGCCAGCAATTCTTGTCTAAGAAACAACACTAAGATGCTGCTTGGTTATCCTCGTTGGACTGGCCTATAGCAATTCTGGGAGTTTGAAAAATGCCCCGAAACAAACTGAACAAGGAATACCCTTGAAAGACCTCCATGGACTTTTGCTCGTTTAAACCGTGAGTCGGCAAACGCCACCGGAGTACAGATGCTAGGGCGCTGCTAGGGTCAATTTTCCCCAGATCCAAAGCCTCGCCCCGCAGCCTTGGCCGAGAAAAGAATCCGCGGGGGACGGACGCGCGAATTTTTCGCCGGAGCCATGGAATCCATGGCCAACGGAGGCACGGTACTGCAGGCTGCCCCCTCCAATTGGTGGTGTCTTGTTGAGAGATTCCCACTGACTGATTTTAGTCAGAACCCACGAGGTTACTCATTTTGTAGCGGCCACAGGTCGACTTTCACGGCTTCCACTTTACTTATCCTGCACCCTCAAACTGCATAGAGTTTCTCGTAATTCTAGTTTTCTGTGCTTCTTAAGCGTTCTTCGTGTTTTGTGCTGATTTGCGTTTGTTGCGTTGTTTTGCGGGAGTTTGCGGCTTTTCTGCGGGTGTTTGCTGACTCATTTGCGGCGATTTACGGTCGTTTGCGCTGAAAACTGGCAGAAATGTTTAGTCGTTTGGCCCAGCATGTTTGTGGACTCTTGCTGGCGCAACTCATTGATTTGGAAGAGGTTGATTGCAGTTGACATTCATGTAGGATCATAAGGGTACTGCTACACTACCATAGATTAATTCTGGCAGCTGCCCGTGTGATGTTGCCCGATGGGTTCCACAGACAAGGCGCTGTTCCAATGGAGTAGAAAGCAAACACATATTTCTGAACATGCAAGCAAGCAGGGTTGCGACTTCATCTGAAGTGACCATCGGGTATCTTCTGAGGTGTTTCTCGGCACAGCTTCCGATGCCATGATTCCTTTGCCCACCCAGTACTAGATTACACCGGCCCAACCCCTTTTTCCCCATGTTTGCTTTTGGCGGTATCCTTATTTTGCTCACATGTTTGCCCTGGTTTGTTTTTTGGTGACTTACACGTAATTTGGGAAGCGATACGGATTACCAGTCTCGCACAAGAAGTGACTGCATGCCGAATGTTGAAGTCTTGCAGATTGAACACAGTGTCATTCGAGGAGTGAGCACCACGGACGACCACTATTTCCTGATCGTTTAAGCACGGCTGGATCGATGAAAGTGCTCCGGTCCGACATCCCAAACTTCAACTGAGCCGATGTTTGACCCCGATGTCACAACTTGGCGGTTCCTGGCCATACCTTTCGACTGGTGGATCTTTAGAGTTGAGTGGGGTTTAGGACAAATCCGACCAACACTGTAATTTTTGGCAAGGGATCAACCAGGCACTAAGTCAACACTGGCTTGTCTTGCGGCGTCTTGTGTTGTCAACGGCCCCCATGTTAGAAAACTCTCCAAAACGGGTTCCACCAGTCCTTGACGCTTATGCCAGATGGTGGTGGTGTTTATTGTTGTATTGAGTGTAGTGGTATCCCATTACGGATGACGGATTAGGATTTGATTCAACGCATTTTTAACAGCCCAGATAGACCTCATCAGGCCAAAAGCCCGGACAGAGGCCGAGGCTTTGTTTTCCAGGCCCTGTGATCGAACAGCTGCTTTTCAGGCGTGTTAAATACAAATGCGACATGGGTATTGCAAAGGCCGTGAGGGAACTCTCGAGAAAACATACCTCTCAGTGTTTTGTCAATATAAGGAGCGCTGCATAGTTACCAGTGTAATCTCGTAGTCTTCCCTAAAGCTTGTTTAACAGTTTAAAGCATCCCAGAGCCCCTCAGAGTTTGGGCCAGTCCTTCCCGTGGCTCAGTGGCTAGGCTACACAGAGCCGCCCGTGGAGGGTTCAAGTAGGGGGCCTCAGCTTTTGGCTTCTGAACTGTCAGGCTGCAAAGACAGATTATCCTTCTGGGGGACGGGGTTTCCCTTCTGGCCCTATTCATTCCCAGCGCTTTTTGCCTTTTGTGTCCTTCACTTTCCCTTTCAAGCAGCAAAGTCTGTTCCTTTTGCAGGGGTCTAGATCAGGCTACGGGAAAATCAAGCGATTCTGTACTTCGGGCTGACTTCCAGCAAAGACGAATCCGTTTTGGGGACAGTGACAGGTCAGTGCCGCCTGTAACGGGCAAGCAGATTGGTGAATTGTAAAAAAAATCAGCAGCACAAGCCCTTTGAGTCAGGAAGACCCTCTGTATCCCCAAGAGAAATTGTCAAAAGCCAGACCCTGGCGGACAAACCGTGCTAGTTCGGCTGTGGGACAATGCTGCTGGTGTCCGGTTGCCGATGAATTGTGGGGTTGGTCAAAGTCTGCGATTGTGTTCTTATGAGCCCAGGTAAAGGATCGTGTTTTTTTACTTGGAAATATTGTGACTACCTCGGAGTCTCAAATGCTTTAAGTTTGTCAATCATGGGCACCCCAAAGTGGGCACCTAATTCATGCTGCATGAACATAGATATTTTGGACCCCAAAAATGATTGACTTTCCTTTTGGGTTGCCCTTTAAGCCAACCTTTTAAAGGGTGCCCGAGCCTCGAAACTCAATCCCAAATTGGGAGAGTCTCAAAACAAATGTTTGGTTCTGGTGGGAATTCCTGTAGCAACCAGCTGAAGGAAATTCTACATGAAATTGGCCGACCACCCACAAAAAGCACGTATGACCTCTAAACTAATCCACTTCTTGCGGAGTTCTTAGATTCCAACCAGAAGAGGGCACACTCCGTTCTGGCCTGCGTCAGGCGGCAACATCCTGGTCTTTCGCGGCTGGGGCGCCGACAAGCCGGGCATCGCACAGGCGAAGGGGGAAGCGCCTATGTTTCCCCATCGGGTGGTTTCCTAAAGCAAACAAACCGAAACGGGTGTCTAAAAATAGGGGTGGCCAAAATGATGTTGGTTTCCGTTTGGCTATGGAAACTAATCCAAAAGGGGTACCCTTAAAGTCACACACCCTTCAAGGGGTGGTTTCAAACATCACCTTCTAAGCAAACAGTGAGTTTCATTTGGGTTTATATTTTAAGTCGCACACATAGGGAGCTTTGTTTCCTGGGTGCTGCCTTCTTTACAAGTTTTAGGGGAATCCGAGACTCGCCCAGTGGGTTGGACAGGGTTGCTACGAACCGTTCCAAGAGAAGGGCCAACCGTTTGGTGAGTTCCTGGTCTTTAAGCTTTTTGGGCAGACCATTTTGGTGGTAAATTCACAACATGGACTTTCTTGGCCCAATCCACTCAGGAAGTGAGATATTGGGGTCTTTTCTTTTGTTTGCTGATTGACCAAGCTGTTGGCCCCCGAGTCGAATCGAAGCACCCCTGGGACGGGACCAGTGGAATTGACCTGGAAAGGATGGCAACTCAGATACGAGGCAGAACAAGTGCCCTTTAATTAATTGTGGGTTGAATTCGAAATCAAAGAGACCATGCTGCAACAGCTATCGCAGAGACCAAGCTGAAGCCTATGAAGCGAGAAGGTGGATTCGTAAAAGAGATGGATGTGAAGCGAATCAAGGTCGTCCTTCTTGGTGAGTCCAACATGAAGCTAAACAACGAGAAAATCAGCACAAACCAACATGCAAAGGACTGAGCCAGCGGCATGACCCATTCGCCAATGCATTTTAAGGGATGGGAAGGCCGCACCCCCTACTTGTACAGGCGGCTCAACATGCCACACGCGTCCCAAAACGGGACCTTTCTCAGCTTTATGCTTGGTTTGAACTCGTCCGTGTTGCAACTGAATCGCAGATAGAACAATCCTGTAGGTTGCCATTCATAGAAGGCTTTTGCCATCTCAACTGGTGCAGGATTTTCATCCACTATATTGCTCTAGGGGAAGCTTCCCCATTCTTTCCTGGGATCCTTCTTTTCAGGAGACCATGAAACACTCAGAGGAAGCAGCTGATGTTTTGAAAGAACGATGGTTGAAATATGACCTTTGCTGTTGCTTTAGCTTCTTGGTTGACGTGCCTGCCTCGCCATCATCTAAGATCTTCTGGGGCAACACGATGTGCGGCCAAAACATCCATAGTCTCTAGCAACTGCGTATTGACCGTGGCTTATCCGAAGCCACGGGGACAAGTCAGAGGCAGCTCGTTTCCTTCAGACACCCCATGTCATATTTCCTCTCATCACGAGGATGCCCAGCAAGGGTTGGGGCTTGACACGCCTCAGGCGAAATAAGGCCAATAGGGCCCTGAGGGTTGTGGGAAGGGAGGGGTCTTGGTGGGTGGGTTGGTTCCCGCACTCCTGCACACCGTAGGCCTTTTTGCGGATCGTCGTGGAACATCAGAGTGAGGCCGGGCGGATGGGATTGAGAGGTATTAGAAGCTGCTGGCAGCTGTCGGGGCATGTGTCAAATATGAAGGCCAGCTAATTAGTTCGTTGTGTTGCTTGGTGTGATAAGTGGAGATCAGTTCTGTTCCAATGTTTTCTCTTTTGAACAACAGAGAGCCAATCTCCATTGACCCACAGAACCCACAGCTACTGGGTGCGTTAAGTCAACCTGGGTAAAGCCGACCCGGACGAGTGTGCTCATGGGGATTCCCATCAAAAGGCTGCTTTTGTGCATGTGGTCGGCGTGTCCAACTGTATGTTCATGCATGTGCGCATGCTTTTGTTACGTTTCAAGTTGAAGCCCATCAAAGGCCGGAAATGCCAGGCCTTGCTGACATTTGCGGCGTGTTTGACCGCAACAGTTGGGCAATCCAGCTCCTTCCCCATTCGCTCCATGGATCCTTCTCTTTTCCGAATGTCTTGTAACTGTTGGAAGAGAATGATGGAATCCTTGGAAGATTAGTGGAAAGATTTTGGTTTCCTGCTCGAGAAGGCTATGAAGCTTCGGTGTTCGATTGGTAGAGCAATGGAGTTCAGACCGGGGTCCTTGCACCGCCCTTGCACCCCTCGTGTTTGGTGGTTAACATCACCTTCCTTCTGGCTGCCTTTCAATATAGGGGTGCCGGAATGGGTGGTTTTCTGAGTTCTCTTTTTGAGAAACATCAACAAGGCTTCTTGTTTGGTGGCTGGTGATGTAAAAGGGACATCTAGTTGGCCATCAGTTCAGATGTTTCAGTCAGACTCCCGGTTAAGGCATCTACGTGTTTGGGTTTTCCTGCATTTCCCCTTTCAACATCTTTCAACATCACCCACCAAAAGGAAACTCGCATGATATAGCCCCCAAAAGGCGATGTTCAAAACCAGCAGACGCGCTAGCATAGGGAAGCCTGCGTTTGGTCCCGTGTTGGGCACTCAGGGTGAGCAGGTGAAGCATCTAAATCCTTACCCCAAAGCGCATTGATCAGTTTTGGTCGAGGGTCACAAAACATGAAGCTTGTACTTCCCGGATCTTTGGACAAGTGAGAAGAACCTCCTTGGCAAAGACAACAAGTTTGGGACACACGGTGCTTCTCTGAGTATTGATTGCCGAATTCGCTGACCCCCGAATCCCGAACCAACATACATGTTTCGGCTTTTATAGCACTTTGGGTTGGTCCCTTTCTTCATTTTGCCTCTCCCCGGTGCTTAATAGCTCATTTTTGTTTGATTTGCCCAAAAGGAATAAGCCAAAATAGGATGGACATTCTTTGCCCAGACCCCTATTCCACACCCAATCTTGTTCTCCAATAAAGAGAGTGCTGCGATTGCTGACAGCTACAGGCCTTGATGGGGAAGATCCATCCAATGAACAGCATGTCGATCTAGGAATCAAACAGGTGCTAGGTTAGATTTTGGACTGAGATACTGTTGGAAGTTGTACTGCGGCTTGATCTTCAACCTACCTTCTGAGAAAGAACAGTTTCCCGTCTACAAAAGGGTGCGACGTTTTGCTAGTGTCACCCAGTAATCACTTCCCCCTATTAAAAAAGGTCTCCCTAATAATAAATAATTGTTTCAGAAGTCCCAAATCCGGGAATACTACTTTTAGAATAGCCAATACTAAACCAATTCTAAAGTAGGTATTTTCCTGCCCGTACGCAAATCCAGCCCCATTGGGGCGTTTCCTTTACTACGGTTGTACTACAAAGTTGAGCCAGAGCTCCGGGAGCACGTTCCCTTTACTACGGCTGTACTACAAAGTTGCGACTTTCGAGCCAGAGCTCCGGGAGCACGTTTCCTTTACTACGGCTGTACTACAAAGTATCGACTTTCGAGCCAGAGCTCCGGGAGCACGTTTCCTTTACTACGGCTGTACTACAAAGTTGCGACTTTCGAGCCAGAACTCCGGGAGTACGTTTCCTTTACTACGGCTGTACTACAAAGTTGCGACTTTCGAGCCAGAGCTCCGGGAGTACGTTTCCTTTACTACGGTTGTACTACAAAGTTGCGACTTTCGAGCCAGAGCTCCCGCTACTTAAATTCCCCACTCGGAATGTACGTTTGATGCAATTTTTCAGACCGGAACAGGGGACAGTTGCAGACAAGCTTACACAGAACAAGAGGCACCTTCAAAACCTGACCTCCAGATCCAGGGGACCCCTAATAATATTTTGTTGGGTTGCTACCCCAGTTTTGTGTTGTTGCAGCCTAAAGGAAATCTCCAGCATCCTCCAGCCCCCCCTCTTCTCCCCGCGCTTTTAATTTGAGGGCTTTTCCCCAACAAAGCGGTCTGTTTTGATCTCATGTTGCTGGTTCAGCGAATATGTAAGCCAAAGTTTGTTTGTGTTTGAAAAAGCTGGACCCTCAGTGATTCCATGGAAGCTCCTAGGACTCTGGAATAAGCCCATCGGTTGCCTTCTGGGAACTTCCATGTTGGTCTGAACGGTAACGGTCTCACTCCAAAGCGATTTCTGTGAGGTGCTCGACATGGCGCAATTCTTGCTGGGCGGCGGTTTGATGTTCACCTTTGTCCTCAAGGTGGGGTACCGTGAGAAACCGACGGGTAGAAGGGAAATGACCGTGGGCGTCTTTGGGTTGGGGTTTCAGGGAAACAAGAAGAATCCACCCATGTATGGAAGGCGGGCACGGTTTTCCTGGTTGGGGCAGGGGGAGTTGCACCTCTTCCCAGGAATCAGCCTGGATATTTTGATCACATATGCACTGGACACGACCAGTAGCCCATGATTCATTCGAGGGTCATACATGCGGGGGCTACCCAATCTTCTCTCTTTCCATAAGAGGGGGCCTACCCAAATGCAACATTTGCTAGCAGGTGTGTTGTTTGCTCAGCACCAAAGAGCAGTACTTTCTCAATCTTTGTAGATCATTCCTGGACCCAAACATATTGCAAGGGAAAAGGGAACATCTATAAACAAGATTGGTTCACTTGCAACATTTTGGGAATCAACGGTAGCACAATGACATCCTGGTAGGGACACACGCAAACACACACACACACACAGACACACGGACAAGATGCTCGTCTGCATTTGGAACTGCATTCCGGCGCATATCCCATTTCAACTCAGGTTCACGCAGGCGAACACGAGAAGCTACGTGCCTGTTGTGTGATAATCAGAGTTTTCCAACTTTCGAGTCAACTGCGGATGTTTCCGAACATGGCGTGGCTGGCCGTATTATTTGCCCTGTCCGCAGACTCCAGGTCTAATCCGAAAAGGTGAATTATCTATTTGTTGGAACGCCGATTCATCTTGTGAGTATCCATTGCTGCTTAATAATGTTGTCCCGATTGCAAAAACAAGATATCTCTTCTGCACAACGCCGGTATCAAATGACCCCATAAAAACCATGGGAACCTAATGAATGCAGGTTATCTTCTCGCTTTTGTTGTCTGTTCCTTCTGTGCCTGTCCCTTTTTCTTTTCGTTGGCGCTATTTTTTGGCATTGTAGTGGTAACTTGAAGGAAAACAACCCCAGTTTCCGACTTTTACCCCTAAAAGCCGTCAACAAATCATGGGCCGCAGTTCAAAGGGCCAGCATTTTCACGGGCTTACGTGTAACTCTCCCGTCAAACTCATGGCCCCATCCTCTCGCCACCCCCCAGGTGGCAGACCAGAGCTCCATCGGCCTCATGAAGTCCTTGTCGACCTGCGCCAGGGCACCTCGGCGGGGACCTGAAGAGGTGCTTCCCCTTGGAATTGCGGAAGCAAACCGCCCAACAAGGGCCTCAGAAAAGACATACCCATACTTCGCTTTTTGGTGCCTTGTAACGGCACCTTCTGGTTGCCAATCGAATTGAGTCACGCAGAAGTTCAAACAGAACTGGGCCTTTTGTTGACATTCTTAGCTTGCTACGAGCATCCAGGACAGTTTATCCAGCGGTACTAGGCGAAAGCCTCTGCGTTGAGATTCTTGCTAGGTATCTGCAAATGGGGTAACAACGTGGGGCGAGGAGCAAGCCGTTTGGATGCTCGCTTGAATCGTACACTTAGAAGGTAAATGTGTCCTACCAACATTATGGTGAATGGCTAACATGAAAACAGATACCCCACGTGCTAGCAAGAATACACTGCCCGGCCTTTGAGTTTGTAGGATTCCGCTTGGAGGAATGCGGTGACATCTTGGCGAAAAAACAAAAGAAGGTAACACAAATCCCAGCTCAATTCCCGAAAATGTGTCTTGTATCTCACTCCCTGAGTTGCCAGACTTTTAGCTTTGTGGAAGACCATTTGGATTTAACAGTTCGAACTGTAGGGGACAAATCCACCGGAAGTGATAAGTGACGTTTCTAATTTCGTGCTGTGTTTGTTTGGCTCTAAGCGTTGACTTGTCCCAAAGGACAACTTTGCATTTGTTCCTTCACTTGTTTGCCTATCCTGGGGGCATGTCCACTAACATGGAACCTCCCTGAAGCTAGCAACCAACCCCTGGCTCCCTTTAAGGGAAACCGAACGGATGTTGTTAAGCAATGGTTGAACGGGCAGTCAAGGAGTCGAACCCTCCAACTCTGCTTTCGGCGGGTGAACAAGCTCGCCATGATGTAGGCTCATTTCCTAGGGTTACAAATTCCTGCTTTAGGTGTTGGAGTTATTTCAGACACACCAGAGGACAGACGAGCAAGCACGGTTTCGGAATTGGGACTTGCAGATCTGTTTGCCAGATGGACCCCGAATCAGGAGCAAGGGCTCCAGCTGAGCTTCCATTTCCCAGACGCCCACCAGGCGCGTCCTGTCCATCCGGAAGGAGAGCGCAGAAGAACCCAGTTGAATGGGGATCCATGTTGTTTGACAAGAAGTCAAGTTGCCAAGTCGCATTGGAAAATTGAAATCTGTCCATTGGAGACAGGCTTTGGGAGAAGTTGCCTGGAGGTACCTCATGATCATGGGAGAATCGGATTTGTAGGCATGGGAGAAACATCTATAGTGACCGACACTTACTTAGCCCATGTTTTCCCCAACAGTTGAATTCCTGTGTTTAGAAACTACAACATGGTCCTGCCTTTGCGGCTTGTGTGTTTGGCTTTCCACGTTTCCTTTGACATGAGCCAGGCCATTGGGAAGTCCGAGAATGAAGCAGGCGATGGTGAAACCAGGCAACCTGAAATCTTCTTTGACATACATTGGAAGGTTCAGAACCGATGAACCAGAATATGTTTTTCTTGGTTGGGGGCATTAGCGGAGGTAAAAAAGGATAAGATAGATTGAAGTCACGGTGAAGGTATGGAGCTTGGGTTGTGCCATATTCATCAATGACGCCTTTAAGGCCTTTGACGATCGTTGCAGTGGTTGGCCTGAAACAACATAATCCGCTACGGGCCGAGCCTGCGTGAACCAACCTGGTAGATTAATAAGGGTGTTTCCTCAAAAAGTGAAGGATTATTTCTTGATTTGAACGGGATCCGTGAACACTCCCTATCAATCAAACGGGGCGTGTTAGCGACTTTCATTTGTTGAACACTTTATGTGTCGCCTTAGTTACACCGAAGCAAAAGCCGGGACTTTGGACATCCTGGAAGACCGTGTTCCTTCAACATAGCCTCCTTCTCGCAAGCGCTGCGTCTATCAAGTGTCCTTTCGTGTTGCTTTGCTCGAGCGCGCGAATGAGAAACGATACCATTTGTTTCCAGGTGTTACTGAAAGGATCCGGCACGCACACCACCGAACCCGTCTGCGACGGTCAACAGCTGTAATTGCGAGGAGCGGTTTATTCTCCCTATCACGGCTCGGCTCCGCCAGGTTTTTGATCCGTTTGACCAGAGGCACCCGCTTCACGGGCACCCGTGCATGGGCCTTTGGAAACCTCCTGACGGTTGTGCATTGGTTGCCCTGTGTAGTCAGTATTTCTTGGTGGGCTTCCCTTCAAAGTTAAACGAGCAAGTCCTTGAAAACTGGCGGCCAGTTGACCATACCGTACCTACGTAGCATGGGTGCTATCCAAACAGCTCTTTTCTTGGGGTTGAGAGGCATCGCTGTCACCTCCTGAAGACACCCGGAGCTATGACCTTGGCCATGGCAGGTTTCGCTTGGTTTATGGCTTCCTATGGGTTTGCCTTCACACAGCAAAGAAGAGGGGCGGTCCTGCAGGGATGGCATGGCGCACACTTACCAAGACTGTAGAGAATGGGTGCTCGCACCATCTCAAAGCCAGAAACCAACGTAGCCGTATCGACCAAGAACCTAGCCTCCCACCCCATCCACCACAAACCTTCCGAACACCCACCTTAAACCCACCCTCAAATGGGTCGAAATGGGTGTGTATGGGTGTGTCCTTCCTTTAGGGACCCCAAATGGGTGGGGGTTCCTTTCGGTTTCCACTGGAGCCACAAAGAGGTAGGGATACCCAAAAAAAGACATTTAAACTCGCGTTCGGATTCGGATTCAGGTCCCGGACACGGACGACGGCCCCGAGGCAATAATCTCGGTGGTGTCCCCCAGCGCAGTGACACCCGCCCTGATCATGGACATCGATAAGGCGAGGGGTGTGGGTCTGCCTCAGCCAAAAACAACTGGCAGCTGCAATCCTTCGTCCCCGTTTTTACTCCGGCAGCCTTTGAAGCTTCTGTTCAACCAATTGAACGAGTGCTGCCGTTCAGTACCTATTGAACACAACGCCGTCCCAGGGGTACGTTCAATAGCGAGGCTTAGCTCCACACCCAAATACTTTTGCCCCTCCATTTGTTTGTGTCATTCATTCATTCATTCATTCATTCATTCATTCATTCATTCATTCATTCATTCATTCATTCATTCATTCATTCATTCATTCATTCATTCATTCATTCATTCATTCATTCATTCATTCATTCATTCATTCATTCATTCATTCATTCATTCATTCATTCATTCATTCATTCATTCATTCATTCATTCATTTATTGTTATTTGTTTTGTGCCGGGGGGGCGGGAGGGGCGGTACGTTTGAAATCAACCAACAACACAATCAGTCGCCTTTCTTCCTCATGGCCACGAGTCTGGGGTCAACAGGGGTGTGGGTCTGTCTCAAAGAGGTTGCTCCCCGCATGGGTAGTTTTGCCTTGGAATTGCTGGAAAACAAGCCGCCCTGTAAGGAGCCGTGCTCAAGGGTTGGTGTGGATCACTTATGTTTTATGAGTTGGTGGCCTTATTCAATCGTTTCGAAGGGAAGCCAAGGTGCGTGGCGGATTGAAGGGGGGGCCCGAAATGTGAACGCCCCTCCTTGGAATGGGACGCCCTGTAATAGTCATCCAGGGGAAGAGTTTTCCAAGATTCCCATTGTCGTCCGTGGAGGTATGGGTGTTTTTGTGGTGTTTGGGACCTGTTGTTTAGAGTTGGCACCCTTTTCGGGAAGCCAAGGGGTTTGTCTGGGGCCCACCCGGCATCTTGGGTGGGGGAAGGTGAGAACAAGAGGTTGCTTGTCTTGGCGCGGTCACCTATGTCAAGTACCCAAGAGATTGCCAAGGTGTTTGTACGTTTGCGTGTGTGCAGTTCTTTATTTGCCGCTTGGTTTGTTTTGAACGAAGCACACAGTCGTTTGACCCAAAAGTGTACGAAGCAGCTTGTGGAGTGGCAATTGGATATGTGCAGAGCCACATTGATAGGTTGACGGCCCGGATATCAACGGTTGACGTTCGGGATATGTATGTGCTTGTTGGGGGAGCGACTGCGATCCACACTTGGTATTCGGGAAGTTGCAAGTTCAGCAATTGATCAAACCAAACCAGAGTGAAGCCCTCGCCTCCTTTTGCGTCCCTCGAGGTGCTGTACGGGCACGGCTGCGTGGTCCTGGAGATCGAGCACCGCAGTGACAACATGAAGGAAGGGCAGCTCGATCTCAGCAAAGCAGCCATAATACAAGGTGCTAAATAGTTACTCGTAGACTACTCTTGCAAGCATCACTCAATTTGGTTTTAAAGGTTGAAGCGCCACCCTGGCAAGAAAGCGTTTTACAACCACACCCCTTTCAGTCCCCATTTAAAAGGAAAGCACCAAAGGGAGGTTGTTTGAACCAAAGTGGGTCAAGCTTTGAAACATGAGGTGGTTGGCCCTACCCTGAATAAGGGACTCAATCCCCCCATCCCGTGAGTCATGGGTGTCTTCCTAAAATGGTGGGTTTCCTTTGGGTTTCCCTTGAAATGCCAACCAAAAGGAGTCCAAACTCCATTTTGAAAAACCCAATGGATGCACTACACCGCTTTTGTCTCAGATTAGTTTCCTTTTGGAGTGTTGCTTCAGGGATCGGTTACGTCGCTCTGCCTTCGGGAACCCAGAAATTGGGGGGCAAATTCCTGTTGGTTTCCGTTTGAAGCAACCTCAAAGGGACCCCAGCTCAAACATCATCGCAAGAGGTGGTTTGGTTCTAATCATTGTTACAACATGGCCTTGCAGTAAAGGCCTGCATACCCGACAACCCTTGCAGGCCCAAAGGTGTAGTTTCATTTAATAGTACCTCATATCCCCATCTATTTGGGGTCTTATCATTTAGGCCCTTGCAGTTGCCTGCCTGCGAGGAGCACAATGGGGACTACAACAAGGTTCAGATTCGCGCGCGCTGCCCCTCCGGCCTCAGGCGAAACCGTTTGCAAGCTATGTCTACTGGTGCCCTTGCAGGTAATGGGAATCCCGAATTTAAGTAATACCCGTCCTACTAATAGGGGAGTGTCACCCGGTTCCCACTAAAAAGGGACACCCCCTATTCATCCAGGATTAGAGTTACAGCCCAACCGCTGGACAAAGGATGTAGCCAGTTTCACCCTTTGGCAGCTTTCTTGTTCCCAAGCAGGTATATGAGACATGTGGAGCTAGCGACACTCAGTCTTACATCACATGAGCGGTCATTGTGACCTGTCAGGTTTCTCTATGGCCCGCAGCCCTGAAGAAGCAAACCGCAGTCAACGTAGCTACAAGAGACTGGCAGCCCATGGCAATCCTGAGTCTTGCATTGAAAAAACCGAGACACTGAGTTTCTTAGGCCAGACCTTTTTCGGCAACGGACCCCTTCCGGCCACATAAGAAACCGCGACATATGTTCTTGGAGGGGACCTTTTTCGGCAACGGTGGCTTTGCCCAATTAAGAAACTGTGAGTTTTACTTAGTTCAGAGTTCGGCAAAGGCCCGAGATCCCTCTTAGCTTTGGCTTTGTGAGTTGGTCGACAAGGATGGCGTGGCTATGATTCCCACAGCAGAGGGTCCAAAGCTCGCTCAAGCAAAACGCTTGCTGCTGACTGAAAAGCTGCGCTGGCTTTCGGGAGAAGCAACTTTGTTTTGACGGTCAGTCACGCTGACTTTCTCAGCCATCGTCGTTGGGGAGGGGTTGGTCCGGCTTTGTCGCAGAGACTATTCCAGGCTAAGGCCGGGATGCGATCCTTGCTCCCATGTGGTTCCGGCCCGTCGGCTTTGGACCTTTGCACCCTGTGAGGCTCGCCTCGCTGGTTCTGGGCCCGCCAGAGGGCAAAGTGGAGGGCCTCCAGAAGGCCTTCCAGAAGACCCGAAATGAGTTGATGCCTTATTTTGGTTTCTGAGGAAGTCCCATCTCACAACTTGGGATTGGGGGTACTCCCTTTTGAGGTGACTGGTTTGCAAGAACGAGGGTGGTTCCGAGCCTCTAGAAGATGACGAATCCTCAAAGGTAGAAAATGGGTTTGGTTTCCCTTTCGGTCCGAATATAATATATGTGCAGATTGGTTTCCTTTGAGTGTCTTTTCGATGTCTGCCCGAAGTCAACCTTTTGATCCTGGGTTTTCTCGCTGGGGCAGTGAGTTTTAATAGCGGCCCTGGTGGACATGAATCCCCACGTCAAAAACAATGCCACAGGGTCCCGTATAAAACAATATGCCCGTGTGGGTCTCTACTTTCGCCAGGCCCCCAAAAGTCTAGCCCATCGCCGATGCTGGTAACCGACGGCAGGGCTTTACGCAGTGGGCAGCCTTTGGCTTCCCGAAATAAACATCGGGATATGGCAATGAATGTTAACAGGGACCACCCTGAAGAATGTTTGGTGGACATGTAAATTTAAATCATGTGTACCAAAGCGTCCAGGACGCATGGAATTTCCACATCTGAAGAGCTTTTAGAGCCCTCCGCCGTCGAAGTGGGAGGGGGCGCAACGCGATTGAGAGGTTTACTGGCCCGGCAGCCAGCTAAATGGTAGACGCCCCAGATGTTTCAAGGGGCCAAGGACGTTTCTTGACCAGAGTTACTATGATTGAAACCTGTGAACCAAACAGATTGCAATGACCCAAGTTCCGAGTGCCCTATGCTGACTGAACTGGTTTCCCACTTCATGCGGTGGGGCAAGTTCTGACAGGGGAAAAAAACGGGCCCTGGATTGAATTATGATGCACCAATTCAGATGCGGATGTCCTAACCCGTTTTTTGGATGCTGAAAAAAGAGACAAGCTGAGCTTGGAGTAAAGCTCCTACATGGCTCACTGGTTTCATTGAGTTGTTAGATGGTGGATTAAAGCGGTTTCCACCCCTTCAGAATGTCCAGTCGCTTTAAGGGACCAATTCAGCTACCATCATGGTAAGGGAACTCACCCCTGCCTCAGCTTTAACAATGATTGTCACCTACTAAGTGCTTGACATACAACCACTTTAACAGGATGCTGTATATATTTTTCCTTTTGGTGGTTTTTAATATAGCATGTGTGGCCCAAAAGTAAGTTTCCTTGTGGGGTGATGGTTTAATGGGGAATTAAGTTCGGAGCTTTGAGGGATCCAGCTTCCCCACTGAAGCGCCCCAATCCTCCGTGCAGGTGGGCTGGGAGCATGGCGCAGAAGTGACCGCTCGATGGTGGGATGCCATGAACAGGCAGGGAGCTTTCGCTGCTGGCAGACACCAAAACGGGCCTAAATAAGACAGGGCGTGTGGGGTGCTTTATCAAGGAAACAAGCACCTTGTCATGATTGTAGGAGTAGTTACACTTCTTGCGACTTGTCTAGCCACTTAAATGGACTGGGTTTGTGACAGAGAAGAGAGAGAAGAGAGAGAAGAGAGAGAAGAGAGAGAAGAGAGAGAAGAGAGAGAAGAGAGAGAAGAGAGAGAAGAGAGAGAAGAGAGAGAAGAGAGAGAAGAGAGAGAAGAGAGAGAAGAGAGAGAGCGAGAGCCAACTATGTTTGGGGCTCTCTATTTGACTCATACGCTAGTGAGAAGAAGAAAGTAAGTTCTAAACAGTAAATGGCAACCTGTAGCGACGCAACGGGGCAAACGGCCTGACATGCTGAAGGTTCCTTTCTCGAAAGTCCCGTGTTTCAGGTTATTGCAGTATTTGTGCACCCAGATCAGATCCGATGCTTTCTTGGGCACCTGGCATGGGATGCGCACCAGAGCACCACGGGGTTCTTCCTGGCATACTCAGGCGGCCAATCAGGCGTTTGCAGTCAATCATTGCCTAGGTTTTTTACTTGTGACAACAATAATTGCTAAGTGAAACATGTTCTGGGTCTTGGGGATGGGACCGCATGTTGTCCGGTTTCCGGCTTTGGTGCCGGGTCTTGCAAGGCCTAACGGCAAGTCCTTGATGGTCTTCGGGCTCTCGCACGTGCTTTGTGCCCTGGCTTGCGGATCGGGTGTCGCGTTCTGATTGATGGCTCCTGATCTCTGAAGCTTGATTCTTCAGTCTTTTTACAATCGTGCTTCTGAGAACCACTAGCATTCCCTGGGTGTTGCCACATTTTCTGAAAAGAAGGATCTCTGACAAAGATGAGAAACGTCAGGGAGGCATGTCCTCCAAACTGGCTGGTCTTGCTTAAACACAAGAACAAATGGTACGATGCACTAAGCACAACTGTTTGGGTGGGTTGCCAAAGCTTCAGAACCTTCATAGCAGTACTGTCTTATCCAATTGCGGCAGAACAATACACACCACGTCCTGCCCTATCCGGGAATCCGGACTTAGACCCCTGCAACAAATAATTGTCAAGTCTTGGCTCGCTTGTGGGACGTTCAACTCGGCTCAGTTTGGCTGGCAGACCTTGACCACTGCCCACTTTTTGCTGGGCACACGGGAAACCAACAGGAGGATTGTTGTCGTGGTCCCCAAATGTTCCGACAAACCGAAGGGGTCAAACCATGCACCAGTCAATTATCGGTCTCAATACAACTCCGACTGCGTTTGAGGGATGACGCTTGCATTTGTATTTGGATCATTCAAGTCCTGCTCACCTCTGCAAAATAAGGATCCTAGCAAGAGGCCAGTGGGCAGATCCTACAATGTGTCCCAGTCTTCCCCACACAAGAGGGGGATTTGTATTCATGAATGAAATCCAGGGGGAGCAGGCCCCTCCCCCAATTTATTTCTTGAAGGTGATGGGACAAATTGGAAATAAAGGGCTGTTGCCTTTTGCTGCAAACGGTCCGCGTTGGACAAGTGAGCCCGCTAAATGGTTGGTGGATCACAAACCACACGACCGGAAAGGCCAGTCGCAGCAAGCAGCCGAGCGCAAGCGAAGGTCAAGAGGACTCTCATTCATATTGCCGTTTTATTTGTAAACAAGAATAATTCACATTTGGTCCACTACCAAGGCCAACTTCAAAGGACCAGTCTGCATCCCAGCTTCGGTTGGCGGACCTGTATGTGTTCCTTCCAAGACTTCATCATGTCAGACCCATCCGACCCCCAAACAAAAGTAGATACACGAGATAAACAAGGCAGCCAAAAGACAGTTCTGCATCAAAGGCATGTCTTCAAGGGTGTTCCCTACACAACCAATAACACAGACTGCTTTATCAATTGCAACCGGTCCTTGTTGTTTCCTGCTTGGTGTCCCTTCAAGACCACCCAAATCTTGGTGTATTTGTACCCCTTTCATAGTATACCAATTAGAAAGAAGTGAACCAAGGCACCGAACGGTGTTTTGATAACGTGTTAGATAATCCATAGTTTGTAATTCACCCAAAGGTAAACCAGGCAAGTTGTTGTCAGACCTCGTTTAGCATGCCCACTCGATCAAAGCCATTCAAAGCTTTTTGGGTTGATGTTTTTTGAGGTACCCATTCGGTTTTCTTAAGTCAGTTTGGGAAAAAGGAAAAACACAAATTTGACGAGCCATTGTTTCGCAGGCCCAGAGGATGTCCTGGATTTGGTGCTCAAAGAGGCCGGCATCGACCCCAGCCAGGTCTCAGTCTCCGACTCAGGCAGGGCCCCGTCGGGCGCATTGTGTTCCGCCAAGTATGAGGGCAGCTTCCGAGAACCCAGTTGACCCCACGGTGGAATCTTCCAAAACGACGCCTCGCTGCCGATCTTTGATTCAAGCAAGCAGCCGATGGTGCCCTTGCAATGGGAACTAAAATGAACATGCTAAGATATACAAAGCGTAAATAAACATGTTTGAACTCTGTCGGCTCAACCTCGTCAACTTCCAACTGTCAAATGCCCTGTCAAAATATTGTGGGACCCTTTTTGGGATGGTTTTGAAAGGAGGTCAAAGAGAAGCCAACCATTTCAGTTATGCCTTGAAGCTCTTTTGAAACTGGCGTTTTGTTTCAAAGCCGGTGAGAAGCGCCCAAACCTAAACAGGGCTTATTGATGGGACGCCAATCGCTGGAGAACGGAGCCATCTCTTGGGACCATGCCACAGACATTGGCAGCTGCCATGAGTTTGTTGAGGGGAGCTATGGATACTTATATTACTTATTATCGGCTTGTCTTTAAAGGCTTGACTTGGGTGTGTCTTAAATAAGGGGGTCCTAAAGTTTGCGGTTGTTTTAGAGGGAAGCCACAAAGGAACACTTAGAAGACACCGCGCCCCAAAGAGGCCCATGACTCAACTTGGCCAGGAAACGTAGCGGAAGAGAAGTTGGCGCTGCTGAGAGGCGGGGACATTGATGTTGCCGGACCCGAGCCAAAAGGACGGATGACTTCCCAAGTTTGCATATGTGAGGGTCCCAAAAGGTGATCACATTTGGGGCAAGTGAGAAGGTGTTGAAGTACCATTCGAAATATGACCCTTACACCAGGTTGAAAGTAGATGGCGCAATTCCCGCTAGATGTGGGTAACAAAACACGAAGTTTCTCAAAATAATAATAATCAAAAGTTGCCACGGCATCTTGGGGCGAAAAGCCTTCAGCGGCTCTTGGGTTTGTCATCTTGAAGGGAACACATTGTATTCTTTTGAAAGGAAAACTGGAGGAACACGGGGCCCTTGCGGGCTGGGCATTTCTGTACAGGGAAATCAAAGGACACCTTCTGGGCCAAAGACAAAGTAACAAGCCCCAAGGTTACTCTGGGTTTTGGGTCTTGACGGGGGCTTTTTGGCGCTTTCCCACTGGGGCTTTCCCTTCGAAACCCGTATCACCTGCCCTTCGGCAAAAGTCGGACTTTTCTCGGCTCAACCTCTGGGGCGCCAGGGCACAGCACCTCCTTGCTGAAGAAGGTGATGGAGCACCTGCCCTTCACTCCCGGGGCCAAGGCGAGAAGTCGGGGATGTGTAGAGTGGCCCGCATTCTTTAGAGTTGTCCTTACTTGCCTTTGAAATCGCTCGAAAAGATGCACCGTGAGGGTGTTGAACTGTGCAGCGAAGTGTCATACCATCACAGAACGGCTTGACACTCGTTGCGGCGGACCAACTGGCTTTGGCACGTCCTTGGCTTTTCCACCCATCCCGTGCACTGCCACGTGTCCGGTCTGGCACTTTTTGGGTGTCCTTTTGGCAAGCTACAAACTGATCGTCCAATGGGGCATCATCCAAGGTTGATGCATGAAGTTTTCAAATATGTTTCTTGGTGTACCCCCGAGAACCAAGGCCGGCCTTTTCGTCGCAGGTGGTGTGCTCTGCCATGAAGCGCCTGGGCTGTCGCCTCGCGATCCTCACAAACACAGGCGCACCTTTCTCGCCGGAGCTTCCGTCGCAGTTGTTTTCCCGTTTGGGCACATCATCCACCGGGTTTAAGTCTGCCTTGGGGTCATTGTGGTTGGGGCCCCAAAAAGGGGCCCAGAACGGATTCCGACCAGCGGCAAAGCCGCATGGCTGACATTGGGCAGCAAAAAGCAAAGTTTCTTTCCGATGGTGTTGCAAACAACAACTTCCTATCATAAAAGATGGCTTGACGATAACTACAAGTTATTTGCAAACCGCAAAGAATGGCTGTTCCGGGGCCTCCAGGCAGGTCGTGCTTTAAAATTTGGCCCAGAATGGCGCTTGTAGCGGTTTGATTCAGCTAGCACACTGCTTCATTCTGGGCAACGTTTTTCTTCAGCCTTAAACTGCCCTTTTCAACTTTTGGCTTGTTTGGCTTTCCTTAATTTCCCAAGAAGCTTCGGCAAAACATAAAGCTTTCCGGATTCCCAGACACTTAGCCCAGACATTTGACCTTTCCCCTTTCAACCAGCAGAAGCACAGCACTGCTTGCTTGTACCCATGACTTCTTGCTGCTTCGAGGAAGATGTGCCTCCAGGGAGCGAGACAGCCTCGACCAACTGAGCAAGGAAACATAACAAAACAGCAAGGGTGTGTCTCAAAATAGCGCACCCCTCCAAACAGGTGGTTTCATTTGGTTTCCATTTCAACGCAACACCAAAAAGTGTGCCCTCAAAAAAGGACAGTCACAAGAGAATTTGTTTTCCGAGGAATACCTACAGAAACCCGAACGGAAGTCACAAGAGGCCGGGTTTTTCCGCCACACGCCGATGGAAATCCGAAGGGAAACCACAAGGTGTTTGTCGCGTGTGTAAGAGTCCCTCTTTGAAGGTCAGCTGAATGCCCAGGACAGATCGCCGCGGTTTGAGGGCTTCCGTTGTGGGGGCTGCTCAAAACAAGGGTTTCCCTTTATGGTGTTGGAGGGCGACCAAAAGGCCAAACACCTGGGGTCCCTAATTCGGAGAAACACCTTTGTCAGGCATGCGCGAGATTGCTGAGTACTTCAAGCAGCAGCTGGGTGTTGACTACGTGCAGCACGGCTGAAGTTCTGGCTCTCTTGGGTAGTTTGCAGGGTTCGCGTGTTTGACCCCAAGATGGACTTACATCCAGGAAGTTCTTTTGTGGGCAACCACCCCTGGGTTTAGGTCTACTTTGGGGTTGTCAGAAAATGAAGCCATGTTTATGGAACCCTGTTTGTCGAAGTGTTGTTTCCTCGGAATATATATATATATATACATATATATATATATATAAACATGCACCCAGTTGCCCTGGGGGGGGGAGGGTTCCCCTGCAAACTCAACCAACCAAAAAAGGATGCCCCTTTTCTTCATGGCCACTGGGCATCTGAGTATACCTTTGAAGCCTTCGAAGATATACCTTTGGGCAGCTGCAAGTATCTCGCTGCATGGCCATTCCTTCATTCAACAAGTACACGAGTCTAGCTGTTCAAACCCTTGCCCATTGCCCGTGGTCGACTGGCTCTGAGGCTCACACTTCTGTCAAAGAGGATAGAGAATATCCTTGTCCAGTGTGGCCTTTCTCGAAGCTTGGTGATCGGCCTAGAGCGTGTTGAATGATACACGCGTCCAATGCGTTATGAGTGTTTCAGCCGCCACTGTTGACTGTTGCATGGGCATTGCACGTTGAAAAGCCTTACTGTCGGAGACGCACTGCTGACAGGCAGACCAGGCTTAGAAGTGACAAGTATCATGAAGTGCTTTTGGTGTGTGTGTGTGTGACTATATAATGACTGGTACCTACAACGCACAGCAGACAGTCAATGGCTGATGTGGTTTCCGCGTGCCAGCTTGACAATCGACTGTATTTGCTGAATTTTCCGGCAGAAGTATGATGGCTTCGTTCCCGTCCATGAATCTTCCTGCTTGTTGGCTATAGCATGATATCTAATAATGGAACCCCCGGAAGAGTGGTTGATGGATACGACAATGACGCCCGCCAAAAGGGTCCAACTCAGATTTTGCACCAATTGAGAATTGAGTGAAGCATTGCCCCTTTCCCAGGATCTGCCGCGACGTGGAAGAAAAGGATGGCTGCTTCACCGGGAGGCCATGGGACCGGTGGAAGATTAATGTTCATGTCTACTGAGGACAAAAGAAACGGACAACCAGGGTGTTTGTGGTGGGTCAGCCCTACAGGTCAGTTTTGGGTAGTCCCCTATCGGTTTCTCATGTCGAGTGTGCGTGTTTTGTTACAATACCCCTGGCCTTTGGCCATGCACCTAAAGCTGAGTTGCTCGGGTTGAGAAATCCTTGGGAAGCCTCGGAAACCCGGTAGGCTACCGCAAATCTTCGTCCCAGGATGGTGCGGCATTGCGTGGTTCCTAAAGTCGGGAGGCTTTCTTTTGATAGTTTGCTTAAGCAACGCGAAGCCCTGCATTTTTGAGGGAAGCACACCACTTATAAGGTAGCCCACAATTGTCAAGCTAAAGCCCATCATTTTTTGTGGGCGCTCCCATTTTGTTGGCCATGCCGGGTGAACCCCCTTCCCTGTTCGTTATGTTGCTGCCAGTTTGCTGGCGAGGATCAGCCTTACCAGTGGAACGAAGCAAGGAGTGCCACTTTCAGTATCACTAAAACGTGTGTTGTCAGTTTTCAGAATGAGGGACCCCTGCAGCTGTTTTGGCTGATCGCCCTTTAGAACCATGCAACCAGGGGTACCCTGTATCAACCTTGAGATGTCAAAATTTGTATTGTGGCCCGCTGGCTGAGCAGGAATCCCAGCAAATTCCGCTGTCTCCAGCCGCGGCCCGTATTTGTGCCTGTGCTTACTGCCTTCTTTGTTCTGGCTTCTTTCACGCCACTCTAAGGCAGGATGTTGGTGTTCGATTGAGTCTGAGTCGAACGACTCATGCATGTTGTGCAGATTGAAGCCGCGCTGACCCCCGTTAAGCCAAGTAGTAGAACCTACTAAAAGGGACTACCTACTAGTGCCTGCCGTAGTTGATGCCGCGCTATTTGGGGGGAGGAGTGCTTCTGTTGGTATTTGCGTGGCTCCAGACAAAGTTGCATGGTTCAAACCTAGATACAGACATATATACAAAGCTATAGGTGTTTTTACTGGCAAGTGGTTCATTGCTTTACCAGACACTGACCTTGAACAACATGTAACGCCATTCTTTTAACAACCGCCTTTGTTTCTCGGCGTCAAAGCAAATTTCGCCCAACCCTGGTTCAGAGTTCCCTATATTCCCTCTTTTGGCTCTAATGATTGCCTTTTGGGCCATGCTGAAGTGAGTTTCCTTTTGGTGGAGTGATCCAAAGCGGAAATATGGGTTGGTTTCAGGGGAATCCAAAAGGAACACCCCCAATTTTGAAGGTTCCCCCATTTCAACGGCACATTTTGGGAGCCCTGACCTTTCCGTATACAACGAGCTCCAGGTACACCGGGGAGCTCCAGGACGTGAAGTTCCGCAAGGCAGACCTGCTGAAGCTCATGGCCGACCGCGAAGGCGGCTCAGCATGGTTCCTTTGGTTCGGCGAAGCGCTGATTGTCAGGTCCTCTAAAAAACCAAATGGTACCCCATGAAGCTTGGGAAATGCGCACTGGAGCGTAAAGGACATGGCGCAATGCGCTTCTTTGGGGTGCCATCATACTGACAGAACGGGAATGGTGCCATCTGATTTCACCCTGGCATAAAACATATTGGCTATATGAGCTGCGCCCAAAGCCCGCTTTGCCGATTTAGGTAAACTGTCCTACGTGGTTTCGTGGGGCGTTAAAGCAAGGCCTGTATAAACCTTTATAACCATGTGGGTAGAATCCATCGTCTACGAGTCTTGCGCACTCGGTGTTCAAAGGGGTTTGTGTAGCCTTGTCTCCAAAAAGGTAAGGCCCCCTTTGGGGCTAGTGAAAGCTCTTTCAGACTTTGATTTCAGGATTCTGTGTATCACACACTGGGAGAAGTTGCCCACTTGATGGGATTCCCCCTGTTCTGGTTGCGGTTTCCACATTGCGCCTTATTTTATTTGGGGGCATGCTGTTTGGGTTGATATTGTCTTGGCTTAGCACTACGTAATTATTTGGCATCCTGTGGTTGATTGGCTGCCAGGTGGGGTGGTTTTGGTTGGTTTGGTTTTGGTTGGTTTCATTTAGTTTCGCTCGCTGGTTGATTGGTTGGTTGGCTTGCTCCTTTGCTTATTGTGAAGTTGTGACTTTGTTTCCCCGCTGTGTGTAAATCAATTCAGGGATCATGTGGTTTTAGATGGCAGATGTTTCAACTGTTTTGCTGGTAAAATTAACGGCCTTTTAACAAACTCAATTGTCCAAACCCCCCCCCCATTTTCTGGCCTTTTGGCATTACCATATTTAGTCAGTTTAGCCAGGTCCTGCAGGAGTCACCAGGCAACTTTGCCAACCTCAGGGACGTCCAAAGACCTCCCCCAGCCAGTGCAGTTGAGTGGGTCTCAAGGATGAGCCCTCCAGGTGGTTAGTAACCATGGAAGAACGGGGACTATGGACCTATCGTGAGACAAACTTATTTGGCCGTATTTGACCTCAAGGTTTAGCCCATGCGCAGGCATCGACTGCCGCAACGTCATTACCGTGGGTGAGCCGCTGAAGGGGCTCAAGGCTGGGGGAATTTGCGAGGCCCATGGCCTTGCGACCTCTTCAGGGTTCTCGACCTGTCTGCTCTTTGGTGTGATCTCTAGCCTCTACTCTGACCAACATGGAACCCAAAAAAGGGTGCTCAAGAGGAGACTCCGCTAAAAAGCACTTTTTTTGTGAATCCATGTTAATCTGCAGGAGTGTAACTTGCTGGGAACATGTGTAGAATCCCACTAACAAAAGTCAACACTTGTTGCACTGCGGGCAATAGCCGAAGAGTTATGTTCAAGTCTCGTGCGTTCAACGCCCAGCTGTTTTCACTGTTTTGTTTGGTGGTGCTGTGAAAAGATGCATCCCTGGAAAGAATGGGCACTTAAAGCGAGATTTGGATAGCACCATGGCCAAATACCTACTGTCGATGGACGAAATCCTGCACCACCTGAGAAACCCTGGAATGATCCACCCACAGTATCAGTTCGAGAAGCTCACATGTTCAGAGACTTGTAAATGCGCTAGTTGCCACAAGTTGGTTCTTTGTCAACCTGTTCATTCCAAGAGGATGCATCAAGCTGTTTGTCCTGCTGCCTGGAATGATGTGGTGTGTGTTGGTGCGCCTTTGTTTGTGTGTTCTACGCCTGGATCTTCGCTGTGCTTGTTTCTGCGTGTGAGTGTGGGTGTGGGTGGGTGTGTGTTTTTTTTTGCGTGTGTGTGTGTTTGCAGCGCCAGCATGTGTGTTTGTGTGTGTGTGTGCATGTGTCAGTGTGTGCTTACGTTGCGTGTCCAGCAAGCAAGGGCCGTTGGTACCTTTGTTGGCTGTCAGCAGGTTGATGATTACACTCCTTAGCCCTTCACCCTGTGTTTATTTTCTTTTCTTTTTTTTGTTTGATTATTTGTCTTATCCGGCGGAACACTGGCGCACCTTTTTTGATTGCCAGGCTGCCAATGCACGGCTGATGCTGGAGTGCTTCGGGCCCAACGTCTATTTCAACTCCACCAAGTAACTTGTCGGCTTTGGGTGGCTCTCTAGAAGATTCAACATGGACCCAGGTCTGCCATGTTTGAAGTGGAAATATCATGCCCCCTGTGTAGTGAACCTCTTTCCTATTTCTTTGTGGGCAGCGTCCAACTGCTTCAGGCACCATGTCTCTGAGTTTCACTAGTACCAGTTGAATAACCCAGATTGTGTCACACTCATATTAGGGGTTGCCCACCAAATAAGATCAAGGGACATAAGCATGAAGAGAGTAACCCTACATCCTCATAGAACCCCGACTTGTTATTGGCTAATTACTCATTGACTATGGCCCATGAATGTCACGATGGACTAAAGTGGTTGGCGGACGTGAAGCCTCACCTCAATGATGTCCGCCAAAGGGTCCCCTGTTAAGAAAATCGGGCCCATAGTCAGATATTGCTCAAGTATGGGAACCCATGGGTGTATGATCCCAATGACCGCGGGCACAACCTCTACAAAAGCCTGTTAACAACTATGCAATCCAATTAGATTACTAAGCATTGAGTTTGTTCATCTGAAATTGAGCTTAAGGCCGTGTTTTGTGCTCCTCTTGCTAGTGGCCTTCTATTCACGGGATGGCCGCATTTCGCCTAATACCCCCGTCAGGCTCCAGGACCTTGTAACCTCTTGTAACTGATCAAACCTAAACCCTATAAAACCAGTGTAGTTATACAACCAAATACCTTTTGCAAATCAGGCCCCTGATAAACCTAGCAATGTAACAACCCATGGCCTACAACCGCAGAAACCAGAGCATACTCAACAGGCGCAAACAATTGCAGGGGGGGGGTGGGGACGTTAAAGCTACATTGGGTCATAATCATAAGCTAGTGATGCTAATGCGTGTAATTAGTCTTTACCCGCAAAGGTTTCTTCGAGTACCTCACACTGCACTTTAGATGCTCCAACTGTGGATTCACCCAATTGTCGCACTCTTTCAGCACTCGTTTAGCACGTGTCAAGAGGGAATCCACGGGAGCATCAAACATACACCCTAGGGTACCCGGGTTTCAGGTGACATGACAAAACTTACAACCCCTATTTTTGCTCCGGTAGCCTATAAACCTGAGGTTACACACCTGTAAAACCTCGTTTGCAGGCTCCAGGACCTACAACGTTGGTTGAGGTTCCTGAATGTATCTAACCAAAATGGTTCCCAGTGTAGGTTTTGACCAAAGGTTCCTTTCGGGGCTACCCCACCCAAGTGCAAAGCCTTGAGGACCTAATAGCAAGACAATAACGGAAAATCCAGTGACCCCTGCCAAAGGCTTGATAGGGTATCCCGAATTCAGGGTACTGGACCTACCCCTAATCCTCCAGCATAAACCGACTGAGGTTTTACATAAAGGCCAACTGGTACTGGCTTGTGTCCACCGTACCCCCGACGGCAAAGGCTGCAGGGCCTGGTACCCTACACAACTTCTGAAACCTAAGCCCCAAAAATCCAGGTAGACCCCGCAAAGCCGGGTGCCAGAAGGCCCAAGTGTCAAACGCCAAGGACCTAACAATCCATAGCAACTGTCGTTTGGTCACCCGATAGATACTGGGACGGACCGCCTACCAACTGGTAGAGGATGCGCATCCAATGACCAACTGGTGCTGGATTCTGTCCATCCACACATCCACAACCCCCATTGCAAAGGCAACATGTCAAGCCTAGGGACCCCTGCCAAAGTTTGAAGCTGGGGGCCCCCATTGACCTACTGAACAGAGTGCCCAGCAAAATTTGGGAAAGTGGCTCCCGTCATTGGAGATCTTCCCTTTTTGTGGGTTTGGAGATGAAGGTCGCATGGCAAAGGCTCCAGGACCTACCTCTAATCCAATCATTTTACTGAACGGGGTCGGGTTTCAGGCTGCAGGACCTGACCATCGTCCTCTACCTGCTGGGCTTCAGCGGCTCGGACGTGCGCGCGCTGCGGAAGCGGCGCTGGGACGACGGCCCCGGGGCCTTGGAGCCCAGCGGGTCCTCGGTGCCCAGCTCGCCACCCTCCAAGCGCTTCATGGTGCAGGCCGGGCCCGGCAAATATCTTTTCGTTCGCGCGTACCATGTGGTCCCCGGATGTTTTCTTTGTTTAATCCAATTCCTGGCTGAATTGGTTCATGAATAGGGGCGTGTCCACTTTGATTGGGAACTTTGCATGCAGCCCTTGGTTTTCCAGGCCGAGCCGAAAACGAAACCAGCCCTCCCCATTTCCCAGAGGAAACTGAAAGGCCAAAGTCACAAACCCCACAAGTGGGAATGTTCAGGGGAAGCCCGGTAGAAAACGGTGATTCTCAAAAGGGCCTCTTTTTCGCATGGTGCAAGTGGCAAGCAAAAGGAACCAGCCACCTGAAGAGGTCCCTGATTTTGAGAAGCACACATATTGTGGTGGCAAACCAGGCCCCCCAAACCGAAAACAGGGCCAGATCCTAATTGCCGGCAAATGACATGGAACCGAACAAACGTGGACATGTGTTCCGAGGAATCGTTTGGGGGGTTCGTCCAACTTACGTTTTCGTAGAGTCATCACCTTTCGTGCCCATTCAAAGTGAGTTTCCTTTGAGTCTAAGGGGAAATGCGGGCCAGGTGGCTGTGTTGGTATTGCGAGTCTACAACTTAAAATCCGTGATCTATATTTGAATGATTGTTTTGAACATAATGTGAAACAAACTTCTCGGTTGCAATAAATTATCCGGGTGCCACGGTGACATTCACTTCCTCTAGGACTCTGGGGACGAATTATACATCTGTGCAGATCCCTTTTTAGATCCTCCAGGATGCGGCACAGGATGTCATATCTAGTTGTCTGAGCCACGGAGCTCGGACCGCATTCCAAACCAAGTTATTTGCCGCATGTTTCCCGCGTGTTCTTTGCATGTCCACCTAAATTGATGGGCTTTGGCTCGCAGTTCTTTTTCGCCTCACTTGGACCACGCAAAAATCCACCTTTAACCTCTCAATCGGAAGGGGACTCTTTGCAAAGGGCGACGCAACACATCCTTGGGCAGCTTACAAAAGTGGCCTTGCCTTTTTCTGCCATCCTTCCTGTTCCAAGTTTGTTCCTTGAAGGATCTCATTTGAGGCTTTCTGTCCAATTATAACATATTTATTCTCACTGTAGATATGTTTGTGATTCAAGGCCCTCCCAAGACACCCCAACCAGCACCAGCGGTTCAAACTGCTACCCAAATGCTCCAGTTTCGCCCCCAGTTGCGTTTTTCCACAGGGTGGTTGTTCTTGTTTTGGATGGTGTGTTTGGGGTCCCTTTTCCGTCAGAGTTGTGCTTTCTGGGGTGGCGTGTTTGGGGTCTCTTTTCTCCCAGCCACATTGGGGGTGTGAGAGGTGAGCGGGCTGAACCGCGTGGCGGGACAGTTGCAGTCCATCTTCACGCCCTTGGCTTCTTTGCGCAGCGATGTGCAGCTCACCACCATCCGCCAGTGCTCCTTGCAGGCGACTTGGAAGGGTCTGGAGTCTGCCTCCTGATACCACTTTGGTTTTGTAGGATTTTAGGGAACAATGATGCCACCCCTCAAAATTGAAAAGTGACATGGCTGGTTACCTAATGTGGTAACTGGGATCCACTTGGAGTACTATGAGAGAGCCCGAAGAATGAGAATGGGGGTGTGGGTTGTTTGAAGGCCAGTTTTAGTCCAGGAGTAAACTATGATTTAGCCCCTTGCTTTAAGTTTACTGGCGCTCACAGATCCAGGGGTCAAACCAGCGAGAACCCATGATGAGGCCCGGAGAAAAACTGGGTGTCCAATTCTTATAATATGGGTTTGTGTGTTTTGTTAGGGCACCCTCTTTTGGGGGTTGTTCAAAGGGAAAACAACAGAAAATAAACCACACATGTCGGGGGCTTCCCCTTTTTTGACACAACCCATACAGGATACCAATGTGTCTTGACCTCCATCAGAACCCCCGGTTCCATCTCTTCAGATTGGAGCTTGGAAGCTGACAGCAAAGCAACAGCCTCCTTCTATGGGAGATCAGCATGACTTCCATGAGAGAACCTTCAATGCGGAGATGATCTTCAATTGGGTGATATTGGGTGTGTAGTGTTTGAGGGGACGCCCAAAATGGTGGATGCTCCTGTTGGTTTGCTTTGAAAACCACTAAAAAGGTACCCTCAAAAAGACAGGCCCAATTGGTGGTTTGGATTGCCGGTTTAAGCTCCAAACCACCAATCCAAATCACCAATCAGAGAGAAACATAAGTTTCATTGGCGGGTGTTTGACGTTTATGTTTGAGCCCATCTATACACCAATGCAGACCCTTCAATCGAAGCCTGAAGAAATTAGTTGGAATGGTTACTTGGAGGTTAGCCAGGGCCTTCCCCTGAGTGGGGGCTGTGTCGCCATGATAAAAAGGCCAGTGACAATTGGACATACGGCACCATTTGCATGCTAGCGATCATTTCCAGCTTTACGACAGTCTAGTTGGACCCTGACCCCCTTTAAAAGGCCGGTCCCTTCAGTCGCAAGTTTGTTATGCTGTTAATAAGTTTTTGGTCAGCGATTATTTCAAATGGCCATGATTCTGGGTGATTTGAACGGTCGTGATCCTCAGTCTCTCCTTCTCGGTTGTTGTTTCCATGGTCTGTCTTCAGTGGTCATAGGGTTGATATGGGTGATGTCCTTGGTCATTTGGCAATTGTAGCTGCTTGTCGGTTGGGCCTTGACCCTTACACTTGTTTTGGCTTCCTAAATTGCACCTGAAAGGGACACATCTGCTGGGACCGTGTTTGTGTTATCCCACGTCCCCACGCAAAAACGAATCCTAACGTGTCCTTTTCCACGAGGCAAACGTCCATTGCAAGCCGGGGGGACCGCCGGTAGTGGAAACTCAGGGTCATTGTTTTTTGCAACTGCCTGCTAGGGTATTGTCCTATTTTTGTAGGGGTTTGAGTTAGCAAAATGTGTGTTTCTTGAATTGGGAGTCCCCTTGGATGATTTCGAAAAGCCCAGGTTTGGAGAAACCCCCCAGCATTCAACTCCAGGTGTCACCATCCATCCCGGTCGCAGGACGGCGGCATGTGCCTGGGACTGGACCTCACCGTGCTCAAGGCACTGAACTTGGCGGTGTGCGGTTTTGGCAGGGCTGGTGAGTGCTTTAACGGGACCGCAAGGAATGGAAACGATCAGTCGCCTACAGACTAAGGGAAGGAACCCAACCAACCATGGCAGGGGGAACTCCTTTCAAAGAGCGCCCTTTTAGGTTCCATGTCAATTTGTAGAGGAGTAGGTTCCCAACATACCCGGAAAGGGGCAGGGACCACAAACTTTGCATCTGGCGACGAACCAACGGCTCTTGGCTGGTTGGGAGGTTCCAGGCAAAATCGGAATGTCTTTGTGTAAGCGTGAAGCCGTGACCATCGTTGTATCGTGAGAAGAGCTAAGACTGCAGACTCGGTGTTATACTACCCACACGCAGGATGAAGGCTGGCAGGTATTTGCGGATAGCTTGTTATCAAGTACTCAGGGTTGCTTTTATATAGTTGTCCAGTGGTCAAGATACGGTACCCCTTCAAACAGAACAGGAACAAACCAAGACAAAATAAACACAATTGTTTGCAGAAGCTATACCCGGCTTCTGTCACGCGTGCAACACCTGCATGTGTTGTCGAAGGGACAGGAGGCATGGCTCACAGAAGATCACTATATATGTTGTTAGCAAGCAGCAGTGAGTTGCCGGCATGGGTGTTTGTCCAGGTGTCGCCATATTGCTATTGGATGTTGGGTTTGCAGGTGGCGGTTACAAGATACCGATTGCAAGCCGCTGGCGGGCTTGTCCAGAAGTGGCGACGTGTGCTTCCTTGAAAAGGGTCCCCAACGTCTCCTCATCGACATACGGGAGTTTCGCAAAATAAAATAGGGCACCCCGGAAATGGGTGGTTCCCCGTTCAAAGCCAGCCAAAAACGAGTACAATTAGGACACATCCATACCAACTTCGCTTCGGCAGGAAAAGCCGGACAGCGTAGTCAAGGATTTGGTCTACGCTTGCCAGAAGGAGCTGTGGGATTGTTGAGGGACCAGAACAGCTGGTCGGTGAACCTATCCTCAATCGGTTGGGGGCCCGCAATCCCAAATCCTCACAGTTGAAACTTGAAACTCTTCATTTGATGTTGCAGGATGAATGATATCAGGAACACCTTCCCAAGTGCCAACAATGCCAGCAACTGTAGGTAGCGCCAATCTGCCAAATGCCAGTGTTGCTTGGAAAAACCGACTATGACTATTTACTGTGGCTCGTATTCATTGCACTATCCTTGTTGTTTTTGGGTGAGAATACACCCGAAAGGGCGAGTTAGCAGCCTTGAACGCTGAGCAAACGGGGACAAAGACGTTGCCGCCTTGCATCCGAAACGTTTGCTTGCATATGAGTCCCGCAACAAACAAGATACTGATACACATGTCAGGGCAGCCGTACCATGCCAAATGAGCAGGCCTGATATCATGGTTGCGGCCGCATGCACCTTTCGCAGGAAGGCTTGACTATCATGGACGTGAACGACTCTGCCAAAGACTTCAACTGGCTCAGCCGCTATCACAACAGATATGCCACTTGGTCGCCTTGTGCTGGTGGAACCAGAATGCCGTTCAGATGTTTTTGGGGCATACCCCGGGAATACCCCTTTGTGTCCTCCGAACAGACCACCCTGCCATCGTGCTTGTTTGTATTTGTCAACAGCACATAGTGCCTCAGAAATGATGATTAGCGGCCCAAGAATGGTCGTTCTTGGGCACTGTGGCCTCACCAACTTGTTGTGTTGGGGTATTTGTTTCCTTGTAACGGCAAGACATTGGAAGAAGCGACAGAGCCGGATAGAGGGGTAGGCGACAGTCCCAACCATGAAATGGTTTGCGCGCTTTTGCCACTCTTTTAATTCTTCGGATGGTGTAGGGTAAAATTATTTGATAATGTGTTTCTTGAGAGAACAGATAGAAGCTGGCAATCGAAAAGCGCAAGCTGTAAATAATGGGACTTGGGCATCAATTTATATGGCACCTGGATGTTACACGATGTTGAGCAGAACAGAGCCGCCTACCGGGTGGCCTACCGGGTGGGGCGCATCTGCGGAAGAGCCAATGAGGCCCGGCCCCCCTCAGCATGACAAGGACGCGCAAATTGCCTTGGGTTTGATCGGTACCACCAAGTAGCCGAATTAAACCCCAATTGGTCATTCTTCCTTGGGAAGCCAAAGTGAAAGGGTATTCAGAAATTCAGACGGACAGCCCCTGGAGCATTTTTCTTTCTGGAGCAAATCCGATCTTTCGATGGCAGCTCCAGAGGCTGAAGGTCCCTGGGTCAATTGGGCTTCCAGTAGACGAACTAGGGAACAGAAATGAACAGAATTAGAAAAACATATGGACATATGGAACATCTTATAGACGAATACGGACATATGGACATCTGGTGTTTTTGTTTTTGTTTTCCCCGTGTACGATTGCCCCAATTATTCGAAGTTTCCTCAAAAGACCTCTTTGCTCCATGGCATGGCGGGAAGGGTAACACTGCTATTAAAGGCAGATCTGCGGTGAGCGCATGCTCGAGGCTCCGGCCTGGTGCTTAGCTAGGTGGTTCGGAATATTATATTTACAAAAAATTCTCATGGATTCATCGGGGGGTGACACGACGGAAAAGCTTGCCACACAACTAGCTCCTGGAGCATAGAAGTATGCTCTTTGGCCGCAAAAACAGACTCAATTCCCTATTGTTGTCTTGTTAAACGTGTGTTTTCAGTTTCGCATATCTTCCAAAAGAGGATCTTTTTTGGACACCCCCCAACAAGAACAAGGCTCTGGGCTCTCTGCTCTGGGATCTTTCGCCCTTCGCCTTTGGACTCGAGGTGATCACCCTGGTGCAGAAGCCCAACATCAGCAGCAGCTCCCTGAGCGAGGCACCAGACATGAACGTGGATGAACCACAAACGAAATGATGCAGGGGTTTGTCCAACGTAGGTGTCCTTTTGCTGGGATTTCTTTGGACATCATTGAACATTTTCAAGTTCACGCAACATGGACCAGAATCAATCGCGGCATTTTGGCTGCGGGCAAAAGCTGAGGTACTTTGCACGACTTTGGGCGGGGATAGGTTTCCTGGAATATGTCGGAGCCTCCAGAGCGTGTGTTCAAAAACAGCGCCCCACGGCTTGGATAATGAAGAAACCGCCGTAGGTGTCCTCGGTCATTTTGGTTGTTTTTTGGGATTTGCCTAGTTTCAGCTTGGATATCCCTTACAGGTGTCATCTGTCCGAAAGCACACCTAAGATGAAGGCGAGTGACCTTGCTTGGGGGGAGAGGTGTAATGTGGCAAGGGATCCAACCAGGTGAGCCTGTTTCCTTCAAACGGTTTCTGAAATAGGTGGGCCTTGCTAGAATTGGGGCGAGGGATGTTTCCGAGCATTGGCAAGTTCAAGGAATCGGCACTGTGAATGGCAGGCTCTACTTCTTGGTTCGTTGGGTGTTGCAGAGGTTTTTCGCGGGATTGGTGGTGGACGTTGGTTCGGATTGATCATTTGGATTGGTCTTGGCTGGGATTGGATATCAGCATGATCCCCCTGCAAGATTTGGCTGGCACATGCTAATGTGGAATGCAAGGATCTGCCAGCGAACAAGTTTGTGTAAGGGGTTCGCAGTGCCCCTCTGAAGAGGTGAGGTGTCGATTGGGCACAAGACACGAGGTGCCCAATTGCTACCGTTTCCACAACAGTCTAGCAATGATGGCACAGTTCCATCTTAAAACCAATTAAGTCATGTTGTAACATTTGTTCTGTTCAACAGCGGAAGGACCCAAACATGTGGCCCTTTTGATGCCCGGTTTTCGATTTCATGTGTGCTCGCCCTCAAGGGGAGGTCCGAAAAGGACGCCCAGGATCCGTGATTTTCACAGTTTATGTAGTTGTTTTCAATGTTGTCGCTTTTACATCCATGTTGGATGGGAGGATAAGCATAGGTGTCATTTGTTGGTAGGAAACAGATGGCCCTGGTTGAACTTCTTTTTTTTTACAATCTACCAGGGCCATGTATATTCCCAAAAGGATACCGACGAGGGTAAGTGTCTTGCTTTCAACATGACGTCCCCCGCACACTTGAGATTTTGGCGGTTTTTGCCGCTTGTCATGTCAGGTGCTGAGCACCATCAGCGCGCAGGGCATCAATATCATCAAGATCGAAAGCCCCCGGGCAAACACACACTCAGCCGGTTGGACTACGAAACTGCACCGGCATTGTTTGCAATGCGCCTGAAAAGTTTATAAGGTACTAATGGTATTCTTCTAAGACATATACATACATGTATGTATATAGGTTAGAGCCGGCAGAGCCGGGGGGCGCAAGTTTCTAAAACAAACGGGACTTATAGAATTTGCGCTGTTGCTGGTTTCAGAGGGGATGCCTTGCTCCTTGAACATGCCGTGCCAGAAAAAAATGCTCCCACAACCTCCCAGTCACACTTCTTTCCAAGCAAACGCTGCAGCGCCTCGCGGTCTGAAACGGCACTCGTTCGGAAAGAAGACAGCTTCTCGCATCTGACGCTCGCTTTGGCGCTCAAGTTGAAGCTGGCACCCTATGCCGAGTGACCAGAGGAAGAAACAAGAACCCTTTTTTTCAAAGTGACTTTTAGTGAGGACAAGCACAGTCGCAGCTCCCAAGCCTTAAGCTGTTCTTGCTGCTGGCATGAAAGCGCATGCCCACGTTTCTTCAAAAGGCGATTAAAAGGCAGTCCTGTCAGGCACACCGGAGCGACCAGCTCTTGCCTCCCCAGTCTTTAGCAACAAGCCCAGGCTTGCACACTTCAGGCTGCGCAGCTCTTGCTCGTGCTCGGCTGAGTAATGAGGCCTGCAAACTGATCGCATTCCATGGCTTTCCGCGCCTGAACTGGCAACGGAACCGCGAGGCGACGCCGATTGCTGAGGAAAAGCATGTTGTTCTGCATGCTCTCCCGTGTGGTTGTCTATGCTCTGGCGTGTCTGTCCTGCAGGAACAAGCAACAAACAGGGACTGGAGCAAGTTGACTCTATTGTAATTCAGGAACAAGCAACAAAGAGTGACTGGAGCAAGTTGACACTTGTGTACTTAACTTGTGCGATTTTCAAGCTGGAAAAGTGTAATCGCACCTTCGATCACGAAAGTGCTGCGCCTGCCACGAAATCTGTAGTTGACCTTGCGAAAGTATAGCGCCCGCTACGAAATCTGCACCTAGCCTTGCGAAAGTGCTGCGCCTGCCACAACATCTATACTTGCCACGAATTCTGTACTTGACCTTGCGAAAGTGATGCGCCTGCCACGAAATCTCTACTTGACCTTGGGAAAGTGATGCGCCTGCCACGAAATATGCACCCGACCTTGCAAAAGTGCTGTACTTGACCTTGCGAAAGCGCCGCGCCTGCCACGAAATCTGTGCTTGACAGTGCGAAAGTGCTGCACCTGCCACGAAAACTTACCTTTTGCGATTTTCGAGCTGCAGCTGAAAAAGTTTAATCGTATCTTCGATCACGGAAGTGCTGCGCCTGCCAAAGAATCTGCACTTGACCTTGCGAAAGTACCGCGCCCGCGACGAAATCTGCACCTAGCCTTGCGAAAGTGCTGCGCTTGCCACGAAATCTGTACCTGACCTTGCTAAAGTGCTGCGTGTGCCACGAAATCTTACTCGACCTTGCGAAAGTGTTGCGCCTTCTGCGAAATCTGTACCTGACCTTTGGCAAGTGCTGCGCCTGCCACGAAATCTGCGTGTGCCACCTTGCACGTCCGTGCGAATGGGATTTGCGATGTGTCCGTGCCAGCATTGCGAAAATCCCGCGGCTGCCACGAAATTTGTAGTTGACCTTGCAAAAATGTTGCACCTGCCACGACATGTATACCTCGGCGCCTGCCACTCAAAACTGACCTTGGGACAAGTGCGCGCGTCCGTGCCAATGGTCCCCCGTCCGGACCCGTTCCGAGACCGTCCCGAACAGGCGCCGCGGCAGAGGTACCTTTCGCACATCTTCGGCAGCGACTTCCTGCACCCTGCCACGCTTTTGCGCATTCTCTATCTTTGCGCGCACTCAGACAAGATGCTGAAAACTGCCCCTGCAACGAAATTTGCGCTTCTAATATATTTCAAGTCTCTTTCTAATCGTCGGCCATCCTTCAATTAGTTTCCGTACCACGGAAGTTCCTTCTAAACTTACCTTGATTATTGATCTGCCGTTTGCATATCATTCCTGTTTGTGTTCTGTCCCATCTGCAAATCCAAAGCCATGTTTCTTGAACGTTCGCGATTGTTTTGTGTCCCATCTGCAATTTTATATCAACTCCAACCTGTTTTTGAATAGAACTTCTAACAAGAGTCCATTGTGATTAATGTCTATACTCAAATTCAAATTTAGCTTGTTCGAAATCCTTCGCAACATGATTTCATAGTAGAATTGTATATAGCTATTTAAATTCTGAATACATGCTTTCCCTATCAAATTCTAGCAAACCAAAAGCAGCACCGAAGGGACTTCGTGAAACTTAGCAACCCGCCTTGCGGGTTGACCAGGCCCCCAGTGGTCGACCGCGACCTCGGGCCAAGGTGGCCGAGGGCAACCTATGGTCGACCGGAGGTGCTCGACGACCAGGCTCCGAGACGACCTCGGCCCGAGGTGTGCGACTAAAATCTTGGACCTTGTGGCCCCGATCAACCTCGAACCCCAAGACGGGCCCGAGGAGCTTGGGTTCCAAAGCGGGTGACCAGGAATTCGGGCCCCGAGGCGGTCGAGCTGGGCACAAGTGACAGCTACCTCAGCCCAAGCCAGGCTTGTCGCCTTGGCTGTTAACGCGCCAGGGCCTCTTGCGCGCAGCGTCTGAAACTCCGCTCACTGCCGCCTTCCACTGAGCGACGGGCACGAACTCAAGACGGAGCCCGTGCTGGAGAAGTAGGGCCAACAACTTGGGAGCTCTTGAGCTCCCTTTGCCGCGTGCGGCGTCCAGAGCTCGTCGTTGTCCCCCACTCTGGCGCGCGCTTCCACGTGCAACCGCCCGAGCTCCTCATCTTCCATTCCTCGACCATGCCCTTGACCTGGCCCAAGCGCTCTTGCAGGTTGTTCATGGTCCTGTGGTTGTTCACCCAAGAAAACCTGGTTGAGCGCCGGTAGACACAGAAGTTGCGGCGCATGCCGCAACCTTGGCATCTTGAGAAAGCAACAGCAAGGTGTGGGGCTCAAACCACTGATTCTTACCCAGAGTTTGTTTTAGTTTATGTTGAGATGAGAAATGTTATTTTAATACATGCATTTGCATGCTTTCGAAAGGGTCAAAACAAGCTTACATATGACTTAGTGATTGAACACGTCAATTATTCGAGAAGAACTGTGTATTGGTTTAATAGTTTGCCAGCGTAGAAGACAAGAATACACCGTGAAACTGCATACGTTTTGGCATGCTCAACTCAACGTGGAATAGCATCGTAGACCAGAATCCTGTCACAGGTTTTGTGCACACTTTCATGATTCCGTATCTCAAGCATCAGTCTATAACTCATAGAAACCACGATGCCAGGCAGTCTGACATGAAAAATGTGCACAACTACTCGAAAGGCGCTCAAAATGCAAAATGTAGATCAATAGGGGGCTGGCCACATTTGTGCCTATAAAGAATATAAATAAAGTAAAGGTGTATACCGGATTGTCAAACGGAAATCCGGACCCAAGGCACCCCAAAAACACAGTGGTTGCCAACAATGAAAATTATCTAATTTCATGTACAAGTTGTACCGGCTGGGATACTGCAAAGAAACTCACTTCCATCAGACAAACTGCTATCCCATCTAAGTGAAGGAAGGTACATCAGCCTCCTGACAGCTGACATGCTTTGCGTGATTAACACCACTTGTGAATCACAATGTCGTGTTGAAGTCGAAAGTACTCCGCTCTTCTCGATATCTTCCAGGGGCAAGACTGATTGGGGTCAATTGATTGGAACTACAATCGGAGCTTGACATCATGGTATATAAAGGCATGCTGTTTGTTGTGCACGTGTATATGTATGTAGATGCTGGTACCCATGTAGTCGCCCCAAGGACTCAGCGCGCGAGACATCGCGTCGCTGCAGTTTACCGCCCCTCGGCGGTGAACTGCGTTCCGGATCGCGCTTCGGAGGGTTGTGGGCATGAGGCACCACTGAATATTGATGTCCACCAAAAGGTCCGGGATCACCCATTGAAGTTCATACAGCATGCTCAAATTACACACTGACTCAGGGCCAGAAGGGTAGCCATTGCCGAAAAAGGCTAGTGGTGACTTTTCAGGGCCAAGGACCATTGAGTACCATGACCTTCTCATGGCTCAGGCTATTGTTTGGCCTGAAGCGCTACAGTAGTGGGTTTCTGCGAGACACTAATTACGATATTGGTAGCGGCCACTCAGTGGTGGCTGGGGGAGACTGAAGGGGCATGGCCGAAACGAAAAACTTTGGAATTTGGCAAGTTTCGCCGCGTCAAACGGAACATGAAGCTGCGGGCCGAAGGTCTGCAGATCTCGGACTGGCTTCAAAACCCGAGCTTGAAGGAGAGCGTCGAAAGCTGAAAGCAATGCCGCATCATGGAACCACAAAGAAACGAGCTGCAGTGAACGCATATCCGAATCTCACGAAGCTGCGAAGCACATGCCCTGCTGAAGGCTGCTTGCCACCTCTTTGATTAGGGCTTTGTAGGGCCCGTTGTTGACGGAAGTGCCAGAATGCATGACCATGGACGTGACACTGCACTGAAGATGAAATCCCTCTAAGCACTGGATAGAGTCAGCCAGAGTGACTGCTAGGCCCTGAAACTTTGTTCGGAAAGTTCGGGGTCGGCCATGTCACCCGTTAAGCATGCTTGTTGAGTCAACCGTTTCGTTAGGCGTGTGGTTCGCATCGTTTTGTTTGCTGCATCGCAACTGCAGGATTGAGTGAGGATAGACCTTGTGAAAATGCTATTAAACATTGCTGAGCCCTTGATTGAGTCATGTCATGCATTTGGCTATCGCTTGTGGGTTTGATTGGCCTTGCGAACTTGGCAACATTCAGGCCATCCGCAGAGCGAAGCACATGAGTTGATGCCTTGGAACGCGTCCTCATCTCTGTCCCATTTTTTCGCAAACACAAGGGCCAGGATGTTGCCACAGGGTGATGCGTGTTTGAAGGCTTCTTGGATGTTGAGATGGAGAATGCACCATGTGTTCAGCGCAAGGTCTAAGGTATGTAGCAACTGGCATTGTTTTTGTTGATCGAGCCAAGGGCTGAGAGTCACGAGCGCTGACCTAAGTTTTGGGGGTAGTTTCCCATGCCCATGCCAAATGCCGTCACCACCAGGTCACCCCAAATGAATGCGCCCAAGCTATGCGGGCTTCATGTTAGCTGCTTCTTATGTTACACCAAGGTCGGCTTGCCAGACAACCTCTCCTCTGATGATTTTGCCAAAAAGATGGCGCCGGGGCAGAATTGTGGGGGGGGGGGGAGTAGTTTGTGGTCACATGTAGTAAGGGATGTCCACTGGTCTTCTGGTGTGCAACCGGAAGCCACAAGAAACCGACGCCTATTAGAGTCCAAAGGATTTATATGCATGTATGGACATGTATGAAGGGTTTGGAGCAGATAGCGGTCCCGCTTGCAACCCCTTTTCATGTGTGTTCGTTGCGCCTCCATGCGTCTTGGCAGAACTATACACTTCAATCAGCTCTTTGTTGGCCACATTTGATTCTTGTTCACCTGTTCATAATCAAATACACAGACGCAGACACAGAGACACAGACACAGACACAGACACAGACACACAGACACACAGACACACAGACACACAGACACACAGACACACACACACACATACACACACATAGACAGACAGACAGACAGACAGACAGACAGACAGACAGACAGACAGACAGACAGACAGACAGACAGACAGACAGACAGAGAGAGAGAGAGAGAGAGACACACACACACACACACTGGCGCACGCACCCAGGCACGCACGCACGAACGCACCAACGCACGCACCCACGCACCCACGCACCCACGCACCCATGCACCCACGCACCCACGCACCCACGCACCCACGCACACACGCACACACGCACGCACGCACCCGCACCCACCCACCCACCCACCCACCCACGCACGCACGCACGCACGCACGCACGCACGCAAGCACGCACGCACGCACGCACGCACGCACGCACGCACGCACGCCCGCGCACACACACACACACACACGCATTCGCCGCTGCATGCTCGGCTGATGTGATTCCGTTGTCATGTGTGTTTTACAGTACTTAATCCCCATTGCTACTTGCAATTGGGCTGTTCCTCATGCTTGAAACATGCTATTGCGATTGTTTTGTCGTTCATGACATGGGTAGCCCGTAGTCCGGTGTGAATGTGTGTGTGTGTGTGCGTTGTTATTGCCTGAATCTCAAGCATTGCAGCATGCCGTGCTTGACCTCAGCAGGAGGTCACAAGTGTCAAGCAGTTGGAGCTTGCCATCCAAGAAAAAATAGTTGAAGGCACATGGCACAATGCCATGTGTCTCTGTAAGTAAAAGGATGACCAAACGACAAGGAGAAAGTTGTGGCATCTTTGTTCGTCTACTCTACGCTTTATTCTTGCTGGTTCTCAGGGAATCACGGGCTTTGGGAGTGAACTTAGGGGATTCACAAGGAAGCAACAAGGAATGATTCATAGGGGCCAGGACCATACCTATTGAACCTGCACATATTGGAACGAAATGAGGTGGAGGTCTCCAAAAACCACGGCGCCGACATCGCCATCCAGCGCGACGACTTGGAGCGCTGGATGCGACGCCACCCATCTAGCATTGACACAAAGGACTCGTTGGGCTGCCAGTTGGATTTGGGTGTGTCTTTATCTTGGGACTCACAACATGGTGTTGTTCCCTTGTTTTCCCTTTAGACAACAATACCAGCAACAAAACAACACCGCCCCCTCCTCTCTCGAAGTATGCGAAATTCATTAGCCCCACCCCTGCTTCCCTGTCTCAGGGAAGCCAGCAGGCAGTTGTTCAAATACTGGTTTCAAGCTTCAGCATGGTTCAACAAGGGGTTGGCCCAAAGTTGAGTTTTGCGTCAAGGCTGTTTCGAGCCGTTCCCAACGGATGGCCAACACAAGGGTCAAAGATTGGCTGGAGGGTTTGGAAGGCTGATATGATATAAACCTCAGAAGGGAATTGTTTGGAAGTTTCAATAGGACACCGGTAAGAAGGCGACCCACCCAGTGTTGAGAAATCTCATTTTCTATGGATTCCCTCCACGATTAGGTTCGCCCGAAATAGGTGAGGTTATTGTTGGTGTATGTTTGGTTTCCCTTTGCACCAAACCTAAGAAGTGTACCGTCACATGCAGACACACCTGTCCCAACTGCCTTTTGAAGAGATTTGAAACGCGAGACCCAAAAGCAACTCAACTACAAAGGAGGGTTTATTATTTAGAATATTTACGCTAACCCCCGCCATTTCTGTGTATCTTCCCCCAGATGTGCATTGGAGTTCGTAGGTCCCCTTTTGCTTTGAGCGTCTTTCCGTCAACACTCCGCCAACAAAGTAGGAGTCTGTTTTGTCCATCACTGGGCAAGCAGTTCCACCCTTGAACCTCGCCGATGTTCACTGATTGCGGTAGTTCCGGTGAGGAGACAAAGAAGGACAGAGCTTGAGTCAGGAGAATTGGGAGCTAGCAACAGATGCGCCAGTATCAGGGTTGCTTTCAGCCAGAGCTTGATCAAGCCCCCGAGCGGCAGAGACATGTTAGCGCTGTTGTGCTGTCCTATTGCATATCAATATGCTGAGGCTGTAAAAAGTGCACAGAAAAGGGGGTCCCAAGTTTTCTGCGTGTGTTCACACACACACAGACGCACACCCTGCCCTGCTGGCATGTTGGGGAAAGCTGCATCAGAGCGCACACTCAAAGCCTGGAAGTTCAGCGGACAATCCCAACCAGTAGGACAAGACGCCCTAATTCAATGGGAACCCCGGAGTAAGCGGAACCCCTGGTTGATTGATAGGGGGTCTGATAAATCCTTTAGATTTGTGGGTGACACCCCCCAGAGGATGGGTTCTACTTAAATCCCCCGTCAACATTACATGGTGGGGGGACTCCTTTGACCCCTGTTGCCATGTCTCAGGGATCCTGACTCCTTCCGTGTCCCTTCTTGGGTTGGTTCATTACGCTTGGGGTAGTTCAACTGGGTTAACGATTTTGATTTGTTTTTGCCAGGACCCAAAAAGTAAGGATTCGGACTAGCCCCCACCCATTTCGCACAGCCCAAGGAAAAATCAACTGGCACCTGCCCGCGCGGTTCCCTACAGCCCAACCCCTCCCCGCCATTTGGCCATTAATATCGGGACCCGCAACAGTTGCTGGATATGAATCCCAAACGAATTTCGATGACCAAAGATTACTGAATTGAAATGTCTGCCCATCTTGGGGTGTGCTTGTTTGGGGAAACCTCTTTTGCTTGGGTTTCAACGGAAACAGAAGGGAATCCATAAGATTCATTTTGAGACATCTTTTTTGGAGTCCTGAGCGGCCTGAGCAACAAGGCTTGGTGGTCTTCGATATGGACAGCACCCTGATCCAGCAGGAGGCGAGCTTGGCTGCGCACCCATCGGTTTCTCAGGGAGGCACAGATGGCCCGTGTCCCAAAGCGGGTCAAAGTCGAAGGTTTAATTGGCTGAGTGGGATCGCCTTGGACTGCTTATTTTTTGGGGTTGCACCAAAAATGGTCGTGGACATAGATCCCCATCTAAATGATGTGCACCAAGGCACCAAAGCACCAAGGACCCCCATACTGGTCGAAATGGTCCGTTTGAAAGGGAGATGAGGGCACTTGCACAAGTTCCTACAAAGCTAGCGGACTCACTGAGGCAACAGCACATGTTGGACCACGGCTCGGATGTACCACGACCTTTGTTCGAATTATTTAGGGCCTTATAATACCTCAGTCAATCAAAGCGTTGGACGTTAGTGGGGTACATTTCCATCCTGTCCACGGCTATGATTGTTGGAAAGAGGGATTGTCTGAATGAGGGTAGCGGCGTGGCTGGTTTTTGCTGTGACCGCATCCTCCTCTTGACCTTTTGGAAACAAATAGATGTTTAAAAAGAACTACAAAAGGTGGACCTTTTACCCGGAAGAGGAAGCCAGGGAGGTATCTCCCAACGAAACCCTTAGACTCATCTCACTCGAGGTGATCGATGAACTGGCCAAGCTGGCAGGCGTAGAGACCAAGGTCAAGGACCGCCGATCGCAAACTGAACTGAATCGCAACCTGCTCGTGGGAAACTATGGCCAGCGCAAACCCAACCAAGACTTCACAGAGGGTTTCGGTTTGGATGTGGTTTCAGCTATGAGTATCCCTCACTTGGGTCCATTGCTTGTTGCATGTGTGAAGTGTGGCTTTCCAGGAGGCAAAGTCTAGGGTTCAAAGCATAGGTCTCATTTGTGTACAGGTCAGTTTGGATGAGAACAGCTGGCCGTCAATTCACCTTGTTCGGACATCCAAGGAGTTTCATCGAAACCTTCCAGTAAGTCCCAACGTTTCTCAGACTTTGTGTACCCCAGATGTGGTCCAAGTTTTGTACCTTTCTCCACGACTTGTTTCTGGAGGGGAGCCCTGGCACGCACACACGTATACATAGTTGTTTGAGTTCCCCACAGAAAACGGTCAACACAGGAGGTCCCTTTCTTGCCGAAAGGGTCAATAAGTCTTGAGTTTTCTTCGTGTGTCCCCAGATCCCATGAGTACCTTTGATTCCTTCCATCCCAAAAGGGGAGTTTCTAGTGCTTTTCCTGGCTCCTCGCCAATCTCCTTTTAGCTACCATGTCTTTGCCTGCCGAACTTGTGCCAAGATGAATGCTCGAAAAACACTGGGTACCCTCCAATTTTGGCTGTAAGCTGCGAAATGCCTGGCCGTTTGGAGTGGTTGTTCAACTTGGCATGCCAACCGTGCCCCAGAAAATGTCAACAAAAGCACTACCCTTCTGACTTGGCATTGGTTCCGGAGGACGTCCCATTTTGTTGTGCTCTTATTTTGGTTTGCTCCGGCGTTCCGTTTAATCACAGCCAAGGGGGAACCTTGGCAAACTCAACAGGAAGCAAGCTTGCCTTTTCTGTTTACCTTCGTGAAACCAAAGAAAGGCTTAGTGGCACGGATGCAGCCACAGCCATGAAATCTACCATATTTACCTCAGTTTCCCCTGGGTCGCAGTATATATTGGAGTTGGATAGTTCCTTGCCTTTTGATAGCTGAAATTTGGATGGAAAGCAAATACAATTGGAAGGGAACGCGCAAAAGACTACAACTTGGAAGAGAAACCAAGCCCCCCCCCCCTCCGCCAATATTTTCAAAAAATCAAGAAGACCTCACCACCCCCCAACCGTTTTTGGGACCCGAAACCCAGCAGAATCCAACCCGGTTGGCTTAAAGTGGGTCCCAGGGGTTTTCGGGCCGATTCGGCCGGTTCTTCAGGAGATCACGGAGGCTGCGATGCGCGGGGAGTTGGACTTCTTCGGATCTCTCAAGTCCCGGGTGGCGCTGCTCAAAGGCCCCAATCGTGGCGCTCAACAAAGATCTGAGGAACCCCTCCGGTTGGGGAGGGGTTGGGGAGGGACTGCCTATGGGAGCATTTTGCCGGTTCAAAAGCTGTGATTTGCGAACCATGTGTCCTTGTTTTTGTCCGCTTCCTGTGTGCTTTCGTTTGGGTCCGTGTTTCATGGGGTCCTGTTGTTGTTTTATGTTTGGTTCCATGTGTCCTTGTCATTGTTGTTTCCCATTGTCACACTTGTTGCCGTTTGTCTCCTTGTCCAGTTGTCCGCGTGAGGAAGGTGCGCGGGCCCTCGATCCAGAATCAAGAATCGAGAAGCAATGAGCTTGAAACCAAAGATGCAGCCTTGTTGACGCGGAGCGGCTACAGAGCGATCGCTCCATATGAGGTAGTCGCCGGTCCAGTTCTACATGTGTGTGTGTGTGTTTGTGTGTTTTAGGCGTGGGCTCCCTTTGAACCCACGCCCTTGGGTCCCCAAAAACAAGCCACTCGCATGTCATCCTACTGTGAAGCCGAATCTTCCGATTGCGAGCGCCTGGTCGCGAGCTGCCAGGCCACAATGCAGAGCAGCTCTTTGAGAAGGCCACTCTTAGATTTGGGGTTTGTGGGGTTGGGAGGGTTGGGGTTTGGGGCGTCGAGGTTTGGTTTGGGTTTGAGGGGGATTGGGGGGGGGGGGGGCGGGGTTGGGGTTTGAACAGATACTTGAATAGGGCCTGGGATGGACTTGGGTTGGTATTTCTCTGTTTACAATTGGATCCGCATTCACTTACCACATTTGAAAGATCGATTCGGCAGGCGAAAGGAAGAGCCGTTTGCAGGATTTGAGCCACACGCTGTTTCCTTGGATATGAAGCCAAGTTGCTTAGACTGGCCCCATTGCTTTACCATTCTCAAACTCATCCCCAAGTGGCATCATCCGTTCTGAGTTTGATAACCCCCAAAAAACATCAAAGTAATGGCCCCAGTTGGACGGATGGGCGCAAGACTTTGTGCGCAGGTCAAAGCAAACATCGTCTTCACCCCAGGTGCGAAAAAGCTTTGCACCTGCCTCAAGCGCCGCTTGGCTTGGCCTTTTTCGCGTGTTTGGGGGTTGCGTTTGGGCGATCCACACGTACTCAAGCAAGCCGCAATTGGTGATTTGGATTGATTTGGGGATTTGAACCCCGGTTCATGTAGAGGGTAAATGGGAAGCCACCCCTCTAGCCTCCAAACCAATCCAAACCACCCAGTAGGGGGAAGCTGACTTACACCTTTTGGCTGAGTTTGTCAAACCTAGTTGAACCTGACTGACCAACAAGCCTCTTGGCAAGCATGTGGCATGTCACAATCTGTTAAACCTGACCACCAGGATCCCAGGCTTGCCTGGATACAAAGCAACGCTGGATGCTGGTTGGGGTCTTTTTCAGAGGGGGGGGGGGGGATTCCAAGCGGTTGGCTGCTTGGGTTCCACATGTGTTGTTTTTTCAGGGAGTGTCCATGTACAATCAAGTACCAAACAAAGGGTGCTTTGTTTTCTCATCGTCATTGGGCTTCTGGGCAGGTTCGAAGATCCCTTTTGAGACATCTTGGGTAGACCTCTTGGGTGGGGGGGGTGGGGGTTCCTGAGTCGTGGTGCTTGCTATTTGAAGGGATCAACCATATTTCGAGCGGTTCGATTCGTGTGTTCACAGCGGTCCGAGAGGGTGTCCACTACCTCATTAACTAGCCCCACACCACTACCGAGAAAGTTTATATGTAGGATCTTTGTATAAGTCATTGGTATACCAGTTGCGATGGAGAAATCTCGCTCAGATCAAGTCTCCTCTTTTTTTTCACTGGGCCAATTTGTTCCATCTTTTGACTTGTGTGGAGGCTTGGGATTCAAAACGGCCGTCATCTCTGGCGGCTTCCTGCCGGTGGCACAAGAGGCCCGACCAGGGTCCCTGATCCCGCATTGATTGGGATAAACACGAACTTGCCATTGCATCAACAGTGGCTAAGGGTTCCCCTGAAGTGGTACAATGCTTTGGGAGAAACAAAACCACCCCTGATTGGCCTCTCTGGCATACACGAGCACTTGTTTCTAGCTGCACTCTTCCTATGAATATCGGGCGGCCTTTTTTTCGGAAATTGCCATGAAAGCCTGAGAGCGGTTGTCTTTTGAAGAGAGCAATGTTCCAGGAAACGGAAAAGGAATCACCCCCTAGTTTGCCAGCAACACACTAGACTTCCACAGTCAGGTTCAAGAGGTTGCAATGTCATGGACGTCCGAACAGCAACCAGCCCTACTCAATTGAGGATGCTGTCTCCCCAACTAGTATGCATTGATCTCAAGTACAACAGGACACCCGGTGATCAAGCTCAACCAAGGGTATTCCTGGGTGCCCCTCTTCTCCCAACTTGTTTTTGTTGTCAACAGCATCCTGATTGGGGTAGAGGACCCAATCATCCGTCAAACATCATTATTCTAGTGCTTGACATGCTTGACCGAACAAGCTACCGGCGCCTCTCCCCCGTGTGGGGATCGTGGGGTAGCGAAAGGGGTTGAGAGCAGGTCTTCCAACGCGGACCACTTCGCCCCATCCCAAGGGGCCATGGTTGCCACAGACTGGTACTTGGGTTAGGACGCTGGCAACTGGCCCGAAGCCGGGTTTTCCAGTGCCAACCAGAGAAATCAATAGCCCGTGCCACGCGGAAACTCCTTGCAGCTTGCGCATCTTGACCGGACAAAAGCAGAACCCGGCGGATGAGTTGTGGGGATGTTCCCCCCAAAAAGCAGTAAAGGATCCCCTCTCACGTGGGGACACCCCTATGAATCAAGCTGGGGTTATCAACTGATCACTGCTGGGATCTCTGTTGATATGATTTTACATGTGTAAGATTCACTGAATATGGGTATGTGTCAAAACATGGGTCACCTCAACAGTGGGGAATTGTGTATTGGCTTCCCTTTGAACCAAGACAAAAAAGGGTCCCTTGAAAAACCAACACACCCAAAACATGGACCAAAGCGAGTCCACCGCTTGTGTTTTTGCTTGAGCCTCCAGACATGCACCGGAGGTGCAGAGATACCTGGGCTTGGACTACGCCTTTGCCAACACGCTGGAGGTGGATGAGACCACAGGCCAGGGGCATAGAAGCGGCCGAAAACGTCTTTTAGTCTTTTACTGTTCGACCCTACATGGAGTCAATTGTACGACCGGTTTGATTAGGGTATTGTTTTTTGTTGGGTATCTGCAAACTCGCAAAGTATCCATTGCACCCGACCACCCCCCCTGTTGGTGGTTGCGCAGCGGGTTCCACCATTGATTCCCCGTGTGCCTGATGCCCACCAAAGGGCCTCCAAGTCACCCAGAAACCGCAAGTCACTCAGAAACCATCTAGGCAAATTGATGCAGCATATCCTTGTTTCCGACAATGATACCTACAGACAAAACCATGGACGCAAAAACCGAATCCTTTGGTGTCTCAAGCAATTTTGTTGCCTCCCTGAGCTCATGAATTGTATACGTTGCGGAAAAAGACGAAATCAAGTTTGAGCTTGTTTTGGCCAATGCACTCAGGAAGTGAGGACATTGGCCAGGCTGCGGGAATGAGGATCTGGTTTCCACGCCTATACGAGGGAACCTCCCTCACAGAATTTGCATTTGGAAGGCTGTTTATTGGTGTTATCATTGGCTGGCCATTGGTGTGACCGAATCGCCCGGTAGACCTTTTGGATGTCTATCGGACAGCTCTCTGCATCTGAGCCCCCTCAGGGCATCGTAGTCTGTAGGTGTCACTTCGGAGATGCGTGCAGATCGCCAGGAGGACCTTAGACCTTTTGGAAACAAATGGTGTTCCATTAAGAACTTCATCTGCGAAGGGTCTACTGATCCTGTGCTCGGGGTGCAAATCTACGAGCCACCCGGCAATTCCATCACTGGCCAGGTTGTTTGATGGTTTCAAAGGAGGCCAAAAGAAAACTCTCTTTGTGTTTCTCGGGGGTTCCCCGATTTTACCCGCCCTCCAAAAATCATTGAAGCTGGCAGGAGCCGGTTAGGAAGACTACTTCCTTTTGGGGAACTTATCCACTTCCATGGTGTTGGAAGGAAGGCAAAACCCAGCCACCCACTCCCCCCCCCCCACCCATTTTTAGGAGGTTTGGATCTTAATCCACTCTGGACATTATCTTCCAAATCGCCAGGCTTGCTGACGGGGAAGACCTCTGGGCCTGTGGTAACGCCGCAGCGGAAGCGCCAGCTATTGGCCACCATCGCCAACGTGGAAGGCCAAACATCTGGATCAATCGGACAGACGGGATCCTCCAAACCGGTCAACTTGTGGCGCCGTTTTGGGGGTGGAGTTTGAAGGGAAGCCAAATGAATGATGGGGGCGTTTGCTATTGAGATATGGGTGCGGTTTTGAGGTTAAAAAAGGAAAGGGACATCGAAAGAGTCTACCCATTTTGGGGATCCCTCTACGGCCTTACGCCGCCAGCACGCTGCGCCTAGTAATGTGTCCCCTATTTGAGTAAATAAACCCATATGGAGAGCAAGCGTCATCAGCCTCCGCGAAAGTTTTGCAGACCACTCACTTTGGTGTGTTCCCTCCTACATTTGGCGACAAACTATGGGGTCCATCGGGGGCACCGAGCTCCTACGGCAGCCGGAGAGGCGGACCTGCAAACCAGTCCGGCAAACAACGGAAAGCGCCTGCCACGGCATGCGATGGCTTTCCCTTGTTTTCCCTTGCTTTCCCTTGCCTTCCTTCGCTTGACCTTGCTTTGCCTTGCTGTCCCTTGCTTTCCTTTGCTTTGCCCGTGCTTTAGCTTGCTTTGCCTTGCTGTCCCTTGCTTTCCCTTGTGTTCGCTTGCTTTGCCTTGCTGCCCCTTGCTTTACCTTGTTTTCCCTTGCTTCCCTTGCCTTGCTGTCCCTTGCTTTCCCTTGTGTTCCCTTGCTGTCCCTTGCTTTCCTTTGCTTTGCCTTTCTGTGCCCGTGCTTTTGCTTGCTTTGCCTTGCTGTCTTGCTGTCTCTTGCTTTCCCTTGCTTTGCCTTGCTTTGCCCGTGCTTTTGCTTGCTTTGCCTTGCTGTCCCTTCCTTTCCCTTGTGTTCCTTTGCTTTGCGTTGCTTTGCCCATGCTTTTGCTTTCTTTGCCCTGCTATCCCTTGCTTTCACTTGTTTTCCCTTTCACTTGCTTTCCCTTGCTTTCCCTTGCCTTCCTTTGCTTTGCCTTGCTTTGCCCGTGCTTTTGCTTGCTTTGCCTTGCTCTCCCTTGTTTTCCCTTGCTTTCCCTTGCCTTCCCTGGCTGTCCCTTGCTTTCGTTTGCTTGTCCCTGCTTTCCCTTTCCCTTTCTTTCCCTTGCTTTGCCCGTGCTTTTGCTTGCTTTGCCTTGCTCTCCCTTGTTTTCCCTTGCTTTCCCTTGCTGTCCCTTGCTTTCCTTTGCTTGTCTTTGCTTTCCCTTGTTTTCCCTTTCCCTTGCTGTCCCTTGTGTTCCTTTGCTTTGCCTTGCTTTGCCCGTGCTTTTGCTTGCTTTGCCTTGCTCTCCCTTGTTTTCCATTGCTTTTGCTTGCCTTCCCATGCTTCCCTTTGATTGTCCTTGCTTTCCCTTTCCCTTGCTTTCCCTTGCTGCCCCTTTCTTTCCCTTGGTTTCCCTTGGTTTCCCTTGCTTTCCCTTGCCGTCCCTTGCGGTCCTTTGCTTTCCTTTGCTTGTCCTTGCTTTCCTTTGCGTTGCCTTGCTTTCCATTGCTTTCCCTTTCCCTTGCTTTCCCATGATTTCCCTTGCAGTTCCTTGCTTGCTGTCCCTTGCTTTCCTTTGCTTTGCCTTGCTTTGCCTGTGCTTTCGCTTGCTTTGCCTTGCTGTCCCCTTGCTTTCCCTTGTGTTTCCCTTGCTTTCCCTTGTGTTTCCCTTGCTTTCCCTTGCTTTTTTGTTGCTGTCCCTTGCTGTCCCTTGCTTTCCTTTGCTTTGACTTGTTTTGCCCGTGCTGTTGCTTGCTTTCCCTTGCTGTCCATTGCTGTCCCTTGCTTTGCCTTGCTTTCCCTTGCCTGGCTTGCTTTCCCCTACTTTCGCTTCCTTTGCCCTTGCTTTCCCTTGGTTTGCCTTGCTTTGCCTTGCTGTCCTTGCTGTCCCTTGCCAGCTTGACCCAAGTCAGAGCAAACCAACAACTGCACAACCCTCCTGCACTGAAACACATGCAAGCAACACCCCAAACCAGCTCCCGTACTTACACATTCCGTGTCGTCTCCCTGGGACCTGCAAACCAGCCTTGCGGTGGCAGAAAGTGCTCCAAAAAATGCTCCCAAAAAATGGGTGTATTTTTCCTGCGACATCCCCAGCATCGCCGACCACCACAAAAACTTCCAAAACAAGCGACATCCCCTGCATCCCCTGCATCCCCGGCACCCCTTGTGCGCCCAAGTCCGGCGAGGCCGGAAGCAAAGTAAAATGATGTAAAACTGGCACGCTTTTTGGCCCGCGAGAGCCACAGACGAAAAGGTCAGACATGATAGGCAGCGTCGACGAAAAAGCGCGAAAAACACAGGGAAAAACACCAAAAACCAGCCTTGCTGGCAGAAAGTGCTCCAAAAAATACTCCCATTTTTTTGGAGTATTTTTTGGCTGACCAGACCTGCAAATCACCCGGAACGAGGTTACCCCCCCCCCCACAGCGTACACTAACTCCCAGCGCTTCAAGAAGCGCTTTCCGTCATCCACCAGCTGCTTGAAACACAGGGGAAAGAGGGCAAAGTTCTATTTAGGTTTGTATCAAAATGGAGAACCCTCAATTGGGTGGAGGGGGCTTTGGCTCATGGCTCTGTTTGCCTCCGGGGAGGCTGCGAGATTCAGCAGACCATCGCAGTGGGGGACGGAGCCAATGACATCCCCATGCTCCATGCTGCGGGCCTGGGCATTGCATTCTGCGCCAAGCCCAAGGCGGTACATTTCGGCGCTCGGAATCGAGATGGCTTCTCTTTAAGCCAACCCCAAACAGGGGTACCCTCAAACAATGAATTGGTTATGTGTTTAAAGAATTTATTGGAAGTCCTCAAATTTGTTTGGTGCATGAATCCCCGCCGAATCCTGATGCCCACCAAAGGGCCCGCGGTTAAAATGTGCAGCTGTTTGTCAATTGTCCAGTTGGGAGGGACACAGGCGGCACAGGGGACTAGCTCTCTCCGTTAGGGAGGCACATGAAGAATCTCACCGAGCTTCCTACAAAAGGCAGAGGACTCACTAAACATCCATATCCCATGTCCTCTACGGTATCTACATATTTTGATCGTGCTACTTACTGTCATCTACTGTAGCTAAGGGAATGACACGGGCCACCCCCACCAATGGGGGGGTACTCACCCAAATCCCACTATCGTTGGAGGGTGACTTTTCGACATTGGAGGGTACCCGTTTTTGGGATGAGATTGAAGGGAAACCTGCAAAGCCACCTTTGTGGCGGCTTTCTAGACACAGCCGTATGTTACATCCACGGACTCCTTTGGTTTTCGCTCGCAAACAAGCCACAAATTGGTACCTGCAGAACATAGCACTCATACTGCAACTGGTCAGGGAAAAGTTCGGCCCATAATGTGGAGGGAATACTGACTGCTTATTGTGTAGCGATCTCCGCTGGGGTAAACCAGCTCTCCAAGCTGTAGTAACTGATGTACACCCTCGGACTCATTTTTTACTTTGGAATATATGCAGATACAAAGAAGGCAAGTCCCTAGGAAAGCCCCCAGCGCCCTGAGGATCCTGACAATCAGGATCCTCAGGCTACGTGGTTTGCTGAGGTGCCGAACAAAACTACTTGGGTGCTATTTTGGGGGAAGTGAGAAGTTTCCTACTAAGTTTGACGTTTGGGCTTACCGGCGTATTTCAATGGAGAGTCATGGGCTCAAACGGTGACTCATACACATTGACTTTCAGGCCGGTGCCCGACCCGGTACTTCATGGCCTTCTCGTCGAGAGAATCCCCAGCCCCGGAGCTTGTTGCAGTCCGTTTCGTTGAATGAGCCTTCCGGCAGATGCCCAAGCCTTCGCCCGATTTGGAAAGCATGGACCCTTACAGAAAACAGGACCCCCCACCGACTACAAGGGCCTAGAGTATTAAAATGGTTGCGGGGCACTATCGAACTGAGCTACCTCGTGTGCGAGGGCCAATATCGCGTGGAATGTCTTACTTACACATTCCCCACTGGCTTGTTGATCGTGATGTTGCCACTACCGCCCAAACAGTGTTCAGCCCCTTGTCTTAGCCTCTTGTTTTACCGCGGGGAGAAGAGTGCTCTACACTGCTGTCCCGCAGGTGCAGGAGGTGTCGCAGTTCAGGATCAACCAAATGGATTTGAGCACAGTGCTCTTCCTCATTGGCATTTCAGAGACTTGTCTTTGAACAGACGACATGTGCGGCGTAAACAACAGTTGCGAAACCCCAAAGCGCCAAATCCAAAAGGAAGCCCGGAATATCCATGCATCCTGCCCCGTGAGCCGTTGAGCCACATGAGTCACTTCAGGGCGGGAACGAACTGTTTTGATGACCCTGGCCCTTTTGACCGACGGCCATTTGCAGGGGAGTCAGATTTTCAACTTGTTAAGAATGGAAACAATGATTTCAAAACGGCTGCGTTGCGCATTTCGATCCAACAACTGCGTATTCAAACGTGAGCGGTGGCGCTCTAATTTGAGAAAGGCCATTACAGCAGACAGAGGCGGACCGTGCCTGCAGGCACACCGTGGACACATCTGCACCTGCTCACTCATGCACCCACACACACACACACATGCACAGACTTGATTGTACCCCGTTCTCAAGCTTTTTGGTGAATGAGGGCCACTCAGGCACGGGGTGCGTGGAAGGTGTGAGAACGTTCCGAAAACGTTGTTTTTGCCTTCTCAGAACTCTTGCTTGCGTCGCTGCATTTCTGCCTCGTAGGGGCCCTTTCTTCGTGTTGGTTTTGCCCTAAAAGGGGTCACAAGAGTTATGGTCTGCACAAGTTGACGCCCTGCCATTGTCGAGGTTGTGACCCTCGCAGAATTGTGTTTGGTTCTTGGCCTCCTAAGTTGTGAAAGTCCGTGTAGCATCCCTCTGGTCAGTTTCACTTCATGTGATGAACAGTTTGGTCGACCAATCGTTGATGTATAACAGAGCGGCGGCCCGGCGTGTGTACTTTCGATACATCTGCAGTATAGGAATGTTAGGCTGTTAGGGAATCCGGCACATGGCCTTGGCACATGTCGAGGTACCCAACCATAGTTTCATTCTGGATTGGTAGGCAGACATGAAAGTAGGTTGCTGGGCCTCAGCTGACAGTGCAGGATTCCGTGTTCACGCGCGATCCAAGGAAAGAGCCATGGACCGCTTGTCTGAAGAGGGGGTGCCACTGCATCGCCAATTCAGCTAAAGTTCAGATCAGTCGGCCCATTTTCGCCCTGGCGGCAAGCCTCAGTTTCAGCTGGCCTTATCTCTTCCGCCCGTTTGTGACTCCGGTAGCAGAGGTAAGCTGCGTGTAATTGCAAGAGTATGCAAGGGAATTGCACAGCTTCCGTTGCCAGCATTCGGTTTCACAGATACCTTCTTAGGGCAGGGGCTTGCCGCAGACACGCAAGAAGCATGGCTTGGGGCCGGTCCATGTGCAAAATGGTTTGCATTCACGGAAACCGGAACAAACCGGAGTCACAATGCTACAAGGCTCATTTCCCCACACATGTGAGGATGATGTATTTTGAGCACCATGGGATGTACAGATCTCGCCGGAGTATTAACAAACAAGACAAAGGACACGGAACATACCTTTTGAAGGAGTCCTCCTATGGATATCCTCAACAGCATCCAGTCGTCATAGTCTTCCTAAGGGTTGCGTATTTGTGGAGAGGGACTTCCTAACTGCACAGTAGGCGATCGCCTTGGTTCGAAGATTGCTAAATGCTGTTTCTGCTTGGCATGCCAAAGGGAGCTTTGCAAG
>CAUJNA010003374.1:642751-657266 GCA_963377175.1 Effrenium voratum | reverse complement strand
GAGGCGCATGGGAAGGGCTTGTATTCGTCCTTGTCTTCGTGATGTTTATCAGCACCACTGATGTTGGGTGATGGGTTCGCAGCATCCAAATCATCAGCATTCTACGTTTCGAGCTTGCCGTTCAACCCGGCTTGGAATGCAGTGATGCATTTTAGTCATGATTGTTATGACAGCTGCTGCTCATGCAGGGGATGCATAGTGATGATTGTCATCAGGATATCATCACGGTAACTGCTGGTGATGCTGGAGATGCGTAGTGATGATCATCAGGATCATCATGATCATCATGAGCGACGCTGCATCTGATCATCATCATCACTCTTCTCATCATCATGATGGTCATCATCATCTCTTTCTTGTTCTTATACGCATTTCAAAAGTAACGTTAGATAGCATTGGCAATGCAGAGGATGTACGATGATAGTCCTCATCCTTATCATCATTATCATCATGGTCATCATCATCATCTCTTACTAGCCGTCCTCATCCTCATCATCATTATCATCACGGTCATCATCATCTCTTATTAGCCGGCACTGGTGATGCCGAGGATGCTACGATGCTAGTTCCTTATCATCATTATCATCACGGCCATCATCATCTCTCATTATCCGGCACTGGCGATGCCGAGGATGCTACGATGATAGTTATCATCACAGTCCTCATCCTTGTCATCATTATCATCACGGTCATCATCATCTCTTATTCTGCAGCACTGGTGATGCAAAGGATGCTACGATGATAGTTATCATCACACTATCATGCTGATGGTCGTCAAAGTAACGTTAGACAGCATTGGCAATGCAAAGGATGCTACGATGATAGTTTTCATCACAGGCCTCATCCTTATCATCATTGTCATCACGGTCATCATCATCTCTTATTAGGCAGCACTGGTGATGCAAAGGATGCTACGATGATAGTTATCATCACAGTCATCATCATGATCATTCTCACCATGATCATGATGACGGTCGTCATCATCATCATCATCACTCTTCTCATCATCATCATGATAGCCACCACCATCTCTTTCTTGTTCTTATATGCATTTCAAAAGTAACGTTAGACAGCATTGGCAATGCAGAGGATGCTACGATGATAATTATCATCACAGTCCTCATCCTTATTATTATTATCATCACTGGTGATGCAAAGGATGCTACGATGATAGTTATCATCACAGTCATCTTCACGATCTTCCTCATCATCATCATGATGATGGTCGTCATCAGCATCATCATCACTCTTTTCATCATCATCCTGATGGTCATCAACATCTCTGTTATTGTTCTTATATGCATTTCAAAAGTAACGTTAGACAGCATTGGCAACGCAGAGGATGCTACGATGATAATTATCATCACAGTCCTCATCCTTGTCATCATTATCATCACGGTCATCATCATCTCTCATTAGGGAGCACTGGTGATGCAAAGGATGCTACGATGATAGTTCTCATCACAGTCATCATCAGGATCTTCCTCATCATCATCAGGATGATGGTCGTCATCATCATCATCATCACTCTTCTCATCACCATCCTGATGGTCATCATCATCTCTTTCTTGTTCTTATATGCATTTCAAAAGTAACGTTAGACAGCATTGGCAATGCAGAGGATGCTACGATGATAATTATCATCACAGTCCTCATCCTTGTCATCATTATCATCACGGTCATCATCATCTCTCATTAGGGAGCACTGGTGATGCAAAGGATGCTACGATGATAGTTATCATCACAGTCATCATCAGGATCTTCCTCATCATCATCAGGATGATGGTCGTCATCATCATCATCATCACTCTTCTCATCACCATCCTGATGGTCATCATCATCTCTTTCTTGTTCTTATATGCATTTCAAAAGTAACGTTAGACAGCATTGGCAATGCAGAGGATGCTACGATGATAATTATCATCACAGTCCTCATCCTTGTCATCATTATCATCACGGTCATCATCATCTCTCATTAGGGAGCACTGGTGATGCAAAGGATGCTACGATGATAGTTATCATCACAGTCATCATCAGGATCTTCCTCATCATCATCAGGATGATGGTCGTCATCATCATCATCATCACTCTTCTCATCACCATCCTGAATCATCTCTTTCTTGTTCTTATATGCATTTTAAAAGTAACGTTAGACAGCATTGGCAATGCAGAGGATGCTACGATGGTAATTATCATCACAGTCCTCATCCTTGTCATCATTATCATCATGGTCATCATCATCTCTCATTAGCCGGCACTGGTGATGCCGAGGATGCTACGATGATAGTTATCATCACAGTCCTCATCCTTATCATCATTGTCATCAAGGTCATCATCATCTCTTATTAGGCAGCACTGGTGATGCAAAGGATGCTACGATGATAGTTATCATCACAGTCATCATCAGGATCTTCCTCATCATCATCATGATGATGGTCGTCATCATCATCATCACTCTTCTCATCCTGATGGTCATCATCATCTCTTTCTTACTTTCTTATATGCATTTCAAAAGTAACGTTAAACAGCATTGGCAATGCAGAGGATGCTACGATGAAAATTATCATCACAGTCCTCACCCTTATCCTCACTATCATCATGGTCATCATCATCTCTTATTAGCCGGCACTGGTGATGCCGAGGATGCTACGATGATAGTTATCATCACGGTCATCAAACCGGTTGAGCCAACGAGCTACATAAACAGGTCCGATCATTTACGCAGGACAACCATGTTTGTAGCATCCAAAAGGAACGTGTTGCTTGTGCTCTGTTAGCGGCTGTGTTTGTTTGAGGGTGCCCTTCTTTTGGGTTGCCTTAAAGGCAAGCCAAAAAGAAGCCAGCCCTCTTTGGAGTACTTAACTGTATGGGGTCAGCGGCACTGGCCGTGACATCGCCGAAGGCCTAGGCCCGCAGGGCCTACCTTCAGGTATAAGGCCGTCCGCTCCATGCCGCCGACCATGTGCCGAACTTTTGCGCTGGGCCCACCCTTATAAGGGGCGAAGGATTTGCGGATTTGTTCAGGCGATTTTTGGCGGCTTTTTGAGCATCTCCCCGCGGAGTCAAAAAACGAGTGTTTTTTGGGGGGTGCCCATAGTGGACAACATCCCCGGCATCACCTGCATCATCCGCATCCTTGGCGGACATTGATGCGGATGATGCCGGTGATGCGGGGGATGCTGGGGATGTTGTCCCCGAAGTCGGGCCAACTTTGCCGAAAACGTGCAACCTGAAAATCTTAAAATCTTAAAGTGGATGGAAAATGGATAAAAAATGGCCTGGATTGAAATCTCGAAATCCTAAAGTCTTAGATTCTTAAAATCTTAAATTCAAATCTAAAAATCAATCTTAGAATCTCGAGATCTTAAAATCTTCGAACTTAGAATCTTAAAATCTGAAAATATAAAAACATCCTAAAGTCTCGGGGGATGCTGGGGATGTTGTCCCCTAAGTCGGGCCAACTTTGCCGAAAACGTGCAACCTGAAAATCTTAAAATCTTAAAGTGGATGGAAAATGGATGGAAAATGGCCTGGATTGAAATCTCAAAATCCTACAGCTTAAAATCTGAAAATATAAAAAACATCCTAAAGTCTCGGGGGATGCTGGGGATGTTGTCCCCTAAGTCGGGCCAACTTTGCCGAAAACGTGCAACCTGAAAATCTTAAAATCTTAAAGTGGATGGAAAATGGATGGAAAATGGCCTGGATTGAAATCTCAAAATCCTAAAGTCTTAGATTCTTAAAATCTTAAATTCAAATCTAACAATCAATCTTAGAATCTTGAGATCTTAAAATCTTCGAACTTAGAATCTTAAAATCTGAAAATATAAAAACATCCTAAAGTCTCGGGGGATGCTGGGGATGTTGTCCCCTAAGTCGGGCCAACTTTGCCGAAAACGTGCAACCTGAAAATCCTAAAATCTTAAAGTGGATGGACAATGGATGGAAAATGGCCTGGATTGAAATCTCAAAATCCTAAAGCTTAAAATCTGAAAATATAAAAACATCCTAAAGTCTCGGGGGATGCTGGGGATGTTGTCCCCTAAGTCGGGCCAACTTTGCCGAAAAACGTGCAACCTGAAAATATTAAAATCTTAAAGTGGATGGAAAATAGATGGAAAATGGCCTGGATTGAAATCTCAAAATCCTAAAGTCTTAGATTCTTAAAATCTTAAATTAAATCTAACAATCAATCTTAGAATCTTGAGATCTTAAAATCTTCGAACTTAGAATCTTAAAATCTGAAAATATAAAAACATCCTAAAGTCTTCGAATCTTGAAATCTTAAAACCCTTATGTCTTAGAATCTTGCGATCTTAAACTCTTAAAATATGAAATTCCTACAGTCTTAAACTCTTACTCTTGAAATTTGGAAATCTTGAAACCTCAAGATCTTAAACTTACAACCTTAGAAGATCGAATCTTACAATCTGAAAATATAAACATCCTAAAGTCTTCGAATCTTGACTTCTTAAAACCCGAATATCTTTGAATCTTCAGATGTTAAAATCTAAAAATATGAACTTCCTAAATTCTCAAAGTCTTAAAATCTCAGAATCTGAAAAGCTTTCAAAACTTAAATTCTTTAAATCTCGAACTATTGCAATCTGAAAATCTTAACTTCATAAACAAGTAAAATATAATAAAATTCCTTCAATCCGGGCTATATTTAAATTCCTTAAACTCTTAATCTTGAAACTTTGAAGCCTTGAAATCTTGAGATCTTAAAATCTTAAATTCCGAAAGTCGCCAAATCTGAAAATCTCCGAAAAATAAAATCTTAAAGCCTTCGAAATCTGATAATAGATGGAAAATGGCTGGGCAATGGCCTGGCTGTTATAACCTTCAAAAACTTTAAATATTTGAATCTTAAAACCTTAATTCTTAAACCATTGAAACCTTAAATTCCGACAGTCTTCAAATCTGAGACCCTTAGAATCTCAAAGTTGTTAGAATCTGAAAATCTTAACATCTACTAATCGGACTTACAGGAAAGGGAAGTGACAGAACGAGCAGGGCAAGGTGCCCGGTGGCCGGCTGTGTCGCGTCAGCATGTAAATAATATTCTTAGATCCTGTTTCACAGTCAAGCATAAAATGCGGCAGGAGATCCCCCCAAAAAAATCAGAACCACACGTTATCGCCCTTGTACGCCTTTGGGGTAGTGCCCTTCCCTTCTTGGCTTCCACGGCAGTCTCGTTGGGACCTTTGTACCCACAAAGGAACTTATGGCCCTCTTGGCGGCATGCCCCCGCTCAGGACTGGGAATCCGAAGCTCAGGGAAACTGCAAGCAGAACTTGCGAAAGTGAATAACACGTGCGCAGGCAAGACACATTCTTTCAGAGAAAGAAGGAAACAAAATGGAAAATTAAAATTTGTATTCCAGGATTAAGCCTCTGATGGGTGGGTGTCCCCAAGTCAGAGGCTCCGGATCATGGAGGGGGCCTAATCCACTGGAGTTGTTGATGCGGGGTGACAATACTTGAGATGCATCGAGTGAGTCACTTGATGCAAAGGTCCCGGCGGAAATCCTCTTTGCCTCGTTGTAGAGGCCGTAATCCAGCCTGCCGTTTTGGTCGATTCTTGCGGATCCACATTGAAATCCTGCAAAAGAGGGGAACCCCATCCGGACCTGCGAGCCGGAAAGTGGTTTTTCGCCTCACCTTCCTGTGCCCCATTTCCCATGGTAGCCCAAAATCGAAGTTGGAACTTTCTTGGGCTCTGGGCCCGGGCCCCACACCTTTCTTTTGTACGGCATTGGGATGGTCCGGACCTTCGAGCAAGTGGCATGCGGCCCATTGAGATGGCTCCCCTTTGGTTAGGGCCACGGAAACGAAATTTCGAGCCCCTGGCCTGTTCTTGGCCACAAATCGATTTCGCCTCATGGCAAGCGCTCAAATGCGGCCACTGGGCCGTGAGAATCACTCCCTGCAACGCGAAGTTTGGGGGGTTCAAGTGGTTAGAAACTCCTGGCTAACCACAGTTAACCTCCCTGTAAACCCTTGCACGTAGGCATCCAAACACCCGCCAACTAAGTAGTGTCCAATGGCCACATGGCTTTGGGTCAAAACCAATGGTACCATTTTGGGGTAGGTGCGCCACCCATTTTAGAACCTCTTTTAGTGGGGAGTGCGATGTGCACTGGGGGCTAACCGATTTGGCTCAAATGACCCATGGCCATTTTGGCGGCAAACTTCCCGAGACGCCGGCAAGGCCGTCACATCCGCAGGGCCCAGCTCGGACTCTGTTGGGATCTCCAACATGACCTGCCCGGGTCGGGTCCCTAGAAACCAGGCTGCGGAGCAAGCCTCTTCCGGGTGGAGAGAGGCAAGGGAGTAACTCGCTTGCGAAATCTGCTCCCCTAAAAGTGAATAATTTTTAGTGGTTTAATACGGAAAACCCATCAGTTGGCAAAAAGCTAAAGTCCTAACATCCAAGAAAACTGCACCTCTGATACAAGTCCATACAATGACGTGTCTACATTCTGGTCCGTATCTAGCGAGCCATGAAAGATAGAACGTTCTCGAACGAAGTGTCAGTTCTAGGTTTGTTGAAGGATCAAATCAGGGGATTCATTAAACAATGGGCCACTTGTCAGAAACAAACCAAATTGGGGTTCCCCATTTAAGAGACAACTCACCTCTTGAACACATGTCATGTTTCAACTTCCAGACATCAGAAATGTTTGTTTTCGGTCCATAGTGAACCTACGCTTAGAATCAATCACTTGTCTCGGCAGATCCGCTAAAAGTTTAACATGTAGTGGGTTAAATGGAGACTACCACTACCCTCCCACCAGCTAACATGGAAGTGCAAGGACCCCCGTTGAAAGACTACTCTCCGCTTGGAAAGGGCCTTTTTGCACTTCCATGTTAGTTGGGAGGGAGCAAACACTAAAAGGCTAACGCGAAGGGGATGGCTGGGAACCACCCAGTTGCGAGATCCCAATGGGCACCCAAAATCCCCAGCGATCGAGCACTCCAGGGATCCCGCCTCATTGTGCTCATATGGCCGCACGCGGGTGCGGAGCAAAGGCCGGGCCATGTCCAAGTCCAATCCTCGACCGCTCAAAAGGCCATGGGTCAAAAGCCAAATCGTACCCCCAGTGAATCCACACTAAAACAGACTAAAATGGGTGGTGCACCTACCCCAAAATGGTACCCTTGGTTTTGACCCACAGCCAAATGGATCCTCTCGCTAGCATCGGCCCAAAGGGTGGGCTACTTAATTCCTTTCCAAATGAAAGGGTACCAAAAGTGCCAAAGTGAAGAACATGAAGTTTGGGAAGATGTGCGTTCACTGCAAGTATCTGCATGTCCAAGGAAAACATGGAGTTCCTGGATTGTCTGTGTTTTTGAGCCCACCGTTTTCATCTTGGCTTTGAAGGGAAATCAAAAGGAAAGCCACAGTTTTGGTGTTCCCCTCTTTTGAGACAGCCAGAAAGCACGACCGATGCTCAAGCATTGGGACCGTGACCAAGGCTGCATGCGAGCTGCAAGGCTGAGCGTGCAAAGTCCTAGCGAAGGAAGCTTCGCGTTTTCGGCACGAGGGGCGTCTGTCTTCCGTGGGGAACCTTGTTGAAGTTGCTTGAAAGGGATCGCGGCCCCAAGGCACCGACACAGTCCTGCCAACCCGTGTATCACTCCTAGGTACAGGGTAGAACACCCATACCAGCTAAGCCGCGAGGGGACCCTGCCAGGTTCAATGGGCTGGACCGACCACAAAGACGAACAAGACTCTGAATGGAAAACACGCCTTGACTTCCCCAGTTCTGAGACAAACCAAACAAAAGAACACCAACATCTCTGAACTCTTCACAACTGATCCTGCATTTGCGACTCGGAAACCGCTTAAGAAAGGAGACCCAGTGATGGCCCATGCCGGTCAGGTCCTCCACCACAATTACCGCCGACATGCGCTCGAACAGGATCGACTTGGCCACCTGGGAGCCCTTTCGTTCTTTTTTTTGGAAGCCCGTTTCTTTGCTGGGAAGAAACCCAGGCTGCCACCCACAAAACCGAAACTGGGGCGGGCGGGGAGGGGGGGTTGAAAAGGACGTGATGGTCTGCATGTTGATGAGAGAATATCCATTTGTTGACCTTCCGCCCAGCGGATCAACCCCACCTCGTAGTCCTTGAGAGTGAGCGGTGGCCTCACGTGACACGACGCGCATGCGCGCGAAAGCAAACCAATGGTATCTGAAGCTATGGGTCTCCGACTGTGACAGGTCGGTGCGGTTCAGCAGCACGCGGGTGTAGTAGTTATCACCTCAAAGCATCTCTTGTTCCCATCAAGCATCTCGCCTCTCTACGCATTTCCCTGAAATTTCGTCCCCTGCAAGCTGACGTGGCACCCAAGCAACCACGGTTTTAGGGATCTCATCTTGGAAGAATCTTGGGTTCCATGTCAATTTGCAGCGGATCCGCCCATGTGGTGCAAGGGTGCGGGCCGTAGATGTGCGGGGATTCCCTGGGCGGGCGGCTCGTCTTGGCGGACGTGGAAAGCGAATTGGCGCGGCGCGAGATGCGGAAGCCAGGCACACCCAGGACAGAATCCTCAGGCCGGGAAGCTAAGCCCGGGAAACATCGGCAAAGGAAAAACAGACTTGGTACCTTCCCAGCAATTAACATGGAACCTGACAGGAGGGCCCTGGAAGACCATTTTCCTTTCAAGGGACCGCCTCCCTGGAAGACCTGTCACGTCTCAGGTTGATTGTAGGGAGGGTACGTTGGGTTCTCCTTACAAACCTCACTGAGGCCTTGTTGCAGGCTACTGGATCAAGCTGCAAAGGCCTCTGACTAAGGCGTTGGTGAGGGGATCCCTGGTTAGGATGACCACCCCAGCTAACACCTCTGGTTCGCTAAACAAAAGCCACTTGTAGATGTTGAACCCTCGCACGACCCTTCAGAAACTGACCTATTGATCCCCGCGAGCGGCTTGAGAGAGCGACTCGCTGGCTGTCCCTGCCCCATGTGGCCCGAAAATTGGGGAGGCTGCGATGTGGGCGGAAGGTGACCACCACCATCCCAACCTGAGACAGACGGAGTCGCGACACCTTGCTTCCCTTTTGGTCATGCCGCAAAACTCACACGCACATGTCTACACGATGTCCGCTATGCATCGCTATACATAGGAATGCATGTGTGCAATATATATATATATATTTATACATATATATATATATATATAAATGTGGGAAGTGCATACAACTAAAAGTATATATGAATATGAAATAGTGTGTATCTCTCTCTCCCTCTCCCTGCGTAATATGCATATAGACGTATGCACATAATTACTTCTACCGCTGCCATGCATATTTTCCCTAAAGACCAGCAAGGAACGACGAAGCAACGCCTTGCACTGAGCGCAGCACATGTGATGGTTGCCAGCCATGCAGACAGCGAGAGCCTTCGAAGGCTAAGCTGGTCATGGCATCGATTCTGTTGATCACTCAGCCGCAGTAGGAACGCAGCCCACCAATGCTTGATCATTTTTCTCTGAACCGGGGCTCTTCATCTTAGGTTGAGGGCAGCAAGATGTGATGCGCTCCAAAATGGGGTACCCCAAACATGGTTGGGCTCCTGTTGTTTCGTCTTGGGGGCCAACCCAACGGAGGCCAACCCCACCCCGTTCCACCCGAGACAGAGACCCACTACCAAAGGTTCACTGGTTTCAGTCTGCAAGCATGCCAAACCAATGTTTTCATTTTTCTGGACCTTTGAAACTATACCTTCCTGGAATCTGCAACTGCAAGATCTAGATTGCCACCAGCCATGGCAAATAGGAAGCCTTCGGGCCCGGATAAGCTTCCTCAGTAAGTTACTCCCATGCGACAGAACCATCAGATTGTCCCCATTTCTGGGAAGTTCGATCGTTTCGGCGCGGCTGGGGTTAAAGCAACCCGCCCAAAGGTTCGAAGCTCAAAGGGCGTGCCGAAGGACTCGGCAAGCCAAGGTACCCGCGCCTTGACATGCGCAAGGCAGCCCGCCTAGCAGAAAGAGACGCCCAAAACTGGTTGGTCCCCTGCGAAGGGGCTGCTCCCGAAGGATATTTCTTTAGAAAGGATGAATCTGCAGTGCGGGAAAGCTTACAGTGGTTGTCAACCATGAGTGCTATTCAGTGCACCCCGTTTCGGGTGGTACCAACATAGTATTGGACATTGCTCCGAAACTACAGGCAAACGAAACGACTATAGTATGGCTGTATAGATGCAGCTTGGAGGCATTGGGGGGGTACACGGCCTGCTTACGTTAACAGCTGTCTTGCTATTTCTTAGTAGGGAATACGGGTGCGTCCTGTTGCCACCTGTTTTAGGACAAGCTTGGCACACCTCGAGACCAAGACTACGCCTTTCTAACACCAACTATGAAACCGTCCTGCATCACACAAATGCAAAGCATCAAGCCAGATGGCTTTGTACTTTTTTGGGTACCCTCTTTGTGGTTGGATGCAAAGGAAACCAACCGGGAAATCAGTTTGCGTTGTTTATTTCTTTTGTTTTTTAGGCGGGGGGGGGGGGCTACACACCTAGATAGGTGACATACGCAGAGAAAAGAGCAGGCCAAGTACATCGCAAATGGAAGGCGTGGGTCGATCCCATTGTCGAATGGAGGAGCCTCACAAAATGCGCGTTCTTGGTTTCTCTTTCAACCCAACAAACCATATTGGGGCTCCGCAATTTCGAGGCACGCACATGTATCTCCCAAGCTTGGTCCATGTCACTCCCCCAAAACCAGTCGGGATTCCTTTGGATATTCCCAACCACTTGCCCTCCCACCAAGTGCACAGACCCCTGTAGAAAGACGACTTTTCTCTTGGAAAGGGCCTTTTGCCACTTCCATGTTAGTTGGTGGGAGGGTATCTCCCCACAAACTGGCGTCCCGCCATCTCGTGGCGCAGTTGGCTCCAGAAGCGTGACCAAGGGTCACCTCGGGCTTGGAAACCGTGGGCTGGCAATCGAACAAGCTTTGCGGGAAGCGCCGCGTCTCTGTTCCATCCCCAAACGTTGCCCTACAGGAATCTTGTGACTTTCTCCGAAGGATCCGGAAAACAACATCAAACAGCTGTAACCAGGTTATGGCACCCACAGTGATTCCTTGCGCGAGTTAGACCTCATTGCGGGGCCTTTTGACAACCCGAAGTCTGTTGAAGCACTCGCCTGACATATTGCCCAATAACATAAACGCCTTGGTGATGGTTTTGGTCGGGCGTCCTAAAGCACTTGGGTTGCCAATATCAATAAATCTACGAATCGGCGGCTGCCAAAAACCTCACATCAATTCATAGGATCCAACCCCCTCTCCCCGAACCACCCTTTCCCATGGTTTCCTTCCAAGAAAGGGTCTTCATGTGGGATCATGATTCGGGGCAGGGTGGGGGGGGGGGGTAGGATTGGGAGCTGGATCCAATGCAAGTGATCGACTTTGAAGAACCCCAGAGGGCGAGGCGAATTGTCGTGACGAAGACCTCAGCTGCTCCGGACTTGGACTTCTCCTGAGACCATGGAACTTACATGAAACTTACCAGTTGATCCTGCGATAGCTCGTGGAGTTTTTTGTGTGGATCAGATGAACTAAAACTCGAAGTAAAAAACACGGTGCCACACCCAGCTTCATCAGGGTGATCCAAAGACGGGCAACGAGAAATCAAGAGACACCAACCAATTTGCGACGCTTTAGGTCAGATCGTCGCTTGGAGCAAACCAACTCGGTTGCTTTCTGCTCCCCTGCTAAAAGTTTAACTTTTAGTGGTTGAATGGAAAACCCATTAGTTGGCGAAAAGTCAGTGCTCACATCCAAGCAAAATGCACCAAAGCGCCAACTTCATCAGGCAGCATGTGGCTGGTTTGCTTCCGGAGCCCCCCATCTGAGATGCCGAGCCCAGCTGGGCATGCGCTGCATCAGCAGTTCCTTCCTCGGATGGGCACAACATTGTTCCTTCGCATGATCTCCGAAATTGGGCTCCAGAATTTCGAGGATTTGGATCCCGAAAACAAAACCCATGGCTTTCTTGGGCTGCTCTTCGAACCGACCAACAGGTATCCATGTGCTTCCAGAAAAGCCATGTAGGTCTCTGATCTCTGGCTCCGCCCGCTCGTCGATTCCGAGCCCGGTTGAGCCCAGGTCGCCCGAGGTCAGGGCGTGGGTATTGCGCCGTACTCCTGGGAAGCATACTTCCTTTCGAGGAGGTGCTCCCAACTTTTGAAAGGAGTTCTTCTTGCCCTTGCCCATCGCTATTCCACTCACAAACGGCAGATTCCATCCCAACTTTCTTGAGGAAAGTTGTGGATCCAAATGGGCCACTCCCAAGGACTCCCCAAAGCCAGCCGCTCGACTTAGGACAAATCATTCACATTGTGAATCCTCCAAACAGCTATCTCTACCGAATCTAACATTCCAAGGATCCCCCCACCCTCACAAGTTGGCGAAGTGACCTACAGTTCCAAGCTCTGGCCTTCTGGCTTGCTTCCGCACCCCCCCCCTGTCTGAACACCCCGCAACCACCGCATTAAGGCGACCCCCCTCAGCCCCAAAGCCCCTAAGCGCTCCTGGGCGAAGGCGTTGCCGCCCAAAAATCGCAGCTCCTGCGCCAGAAGCGTGAGGTTGTGGCCTGAAACATCGCGACGTGCGACAGGGAAGGGCAGTGGAGGTGCCGAGTGAGGCGACTTTTTGTTGGCTTTTTGGCGGACTGAACAGCTAAAAACCACGCAATTTGAACCAAAAGGGTGCAACAGAGGACGGCCCTAAGTATCAACCATCCTGGTGCGGGCGAGGAGTCGAGCTCAAAATGGAGGAGGGGAGCCTGTTTTGAGGCTTTACACGGGGGTGTCTAGATAAAACATGATTCCTTGGGGATTCTAACCTCTTGACGGGTTGGATCAGATTGTTGGACCCAGGCTTCAGAAACTTGTGTGGAAAACAGGGCCGGCTTAAACAATTGGGTCTCTTCATGTTTCCCGAGACAGGGCCTCCCTTTGATCGCCCCCAGCAGGCTCAATCCTTCCCACAACTTCTGGAAAATTGGATTGGAACCCCAACCCAACCATATCCCGATTTGGCCCACCTCGAAGGCAGCTCTTCCGTGGGCCATGCGTGTCGACTCGACTTGGCTCAGAAGCTGACCAGAAGCCCAAAGGTTTCACCGGCCTCTGCCTGGACCATACCCCTGAAGGTGAACCCTCAAACTAGGAGTAAACAACAGAGAAAGGGGTAAATGAGGGTCACTATGCCCCAAAATGTCGGAAAAATGAAAATTCAAACGTCAGTCTCAGCACAGTAATCCAGGGGGCACTCTGGAGAAAGGCTGTCGGACTTTTGACCAACATTCGGACTGGGATCTGCGCAACAAAACAACTCTAGTCCTTTTGGGCAAGATGCAAAGCAAAGCTGGCAAATGAGATTGACGAAGTTAACCCAGTGGAATCCCATGGATCGACTAAACTGACCCAGGAAGCCAAACTGATTAGAACCAAACAACAAACTCAGAAGTTTTACGCGAAGCGTGAGGTGCGTCCGTCTCTTTTGCTCAGCCCAGGCCGCATGCAACACATGAGTGAAAACAGGCGGTCCTAATCCCTGGCCAAAGTGGTTTCAAGTCAAGCGGTACAATCTGGAACAGGACCTCCTTTTCGGTGTTGGCCAAAATTCAAGCCTCAGTCTGCAAGCATCCCAAGTTTGACTCCACTGTTGGGGAGTGCTTTGAAGGGACACCCACGGGAAACCAAGTTTAGGCCCAGTGCTTTGGCCAGGGGACGGTGCGTAGTGCCGGGACTCTGTCAACTCAGCCACCGTCCAAGCCTCGTACGAATTTTGGTAGCTTAGCTCCACCACCCCTGACGGTGGTCCTTTTTTTTGATGTTGGCAACCACACGACGAAATCCTGGCTTTAGCCACAACCAACCCTTGCTCCCAAGGTGGCAAGGTAGTAAAAGGACGACCGTCGGGCTTTGCAGTTGCTTAAAGCATCTGCCTATCTCAGCTCAGACCTGAATGTCAAGGTCGTTCAGGCTCATGCCGAGTCGCTGCTCGGCCTTCTTTGCAATCTCGGCAGCCTCACGCTGCAAAAAAAACTGGCGGAAACCGTGCCTGACTGGTACATGAATCAAACACACGATGCTTAAGTGTTCTAGCCCTCCGCCAACCAGGAACGGAATCCAATCAAAGGATGAAACAAATGACAATAAGAGTGACAGGTCTAGGGAGATTCTTAGAGTTTGCAAAGAGACACCTAAATAGGCACTGCTTGCAATACACCTGGACCTCCCGTTCGATGCAAAGTCAATCTCCAAGGCGACCAACAGGAAGCGTTCCAATCAAAAGGGTTATACTCGCCTCATTCTTTGGCCGTGAGCAAAGTCACCCACAGTGGTGAAGGAGAAACAACCCCATTTTCTGAGCTTGACTCCCAGAAACCGTCCAAATTCGGAAAAGACCCCAGTTCTAAGTTGGCTTTGAAAGGACCTCTGCCCTCTCTACCCAACATGGACCCTGGAGGCTTGAACTCGCTGGTAGGTGGA
>CAUJNA010003374.1:632751-637751 GCA_963377175.1 Effrenium voratum | reverse complement strand
GGGGGGTGGCGGCAGCCCCCCCCATGATGTTCGAGGAAGTGAAGATTCAACAAGGGGTGCGCTGAGCTCAAGCATTCTTCAAACAGACGGGGGTTTGGGGGGGGGGGGCGGCGGCCCCCCCATCATGTTTGAAGATCTGATGATTCAACAAAGGGTGGTGATGATCGAAGAAGTGATGATTCAGCAAAGGGTGCGGTTAAATCTCTGCAAAATTCTGAAAATCAGCGGGGGGGGTTGGGGGGGGGCGGCAGCCCCCCCCATGATGCTCGAAGAAGTGATGATTCAGCAAAGGGTGCGTTATTCACTGTCAACCTTCTACAAATCAGCGGGGTGGTTGGGGGGGGTCCTTTCTTCCTTCCTTCCTTCCTTCCTTCCTTCCTTCCTTCCTTCCTTCCTTCCTTCCTTCCTTCCTTTCTTCCTTCCCCCCATAGAAATGAGCATAGGTTTTTTGATGCCTAATAAGTTTTTTGATGCCTAATAAGTTGTGTTTTGATGCCTAATAAGTTTTTTTGATGCCTATCCCCAGAAACACGGAGGAACACGGAGGAACACGGAGGAACACGGAGCAACACGGAGCAAGCAACACGGAGCAACACGGAGCAATACGGAGCAACACGCAGCAACACGCAGCAACACGCAGCAACACGCAGCAACACGGAGCAACACGCAGCAACACGGAGCAACACGGAGCAACACGGAGCAACACGGAGCAACGCGGAGCAACACGCAGCAACACGCAGCAACACGCAGCAACACGCAGCAACACGCAGCAACACGCAGCAACGCGCAGCAACGCGCAGCAACGCGCAGCAACACGCAGCAACACGCAGCAACACGCAGCAACACGCAGCAACACGCAGCAACACGCAGCAACACGGAGCAACACGGAGCCACACGGAGCGACACGGAGCGACACGGAGGAACACGCAGCAACACGCAGCAACACGCACCAACGCGAACACAAACACCCAGTGAAAACCATCGGGGAATCTCACCACTTTGGAGTTTGGGGCCTCATTATATCTGCAGTGAGGTTGACACAATCGACTTCCACCAAAGGCACCAATGAAAGAACCACAGCGAGAAAGAAAAAAACGCGGCGCGACCCAACCCGCCACCCTCTCCCGCGCCTTCTTGGCGAGATTTGCGGCCTGCTGACCCTGCATGGCGTTCATCAGGTTCCCTCTGCCACTGATCGCCTCCTTGAGCATCTCCTTCGCCTCCAATCATGTTCTTAAAATATTACATGTGTTGCTTCTTTGGACCATTTGATTGCGGTAACATTGCTCTAACATATCACACTTACAATTAAAATTTAGTCTAAACTACGCATTATCGTGACGTGTCAATCATGATATGATAAGACATGTATATACAGTCAAGAAGAAATAATGAATAAACAACACTTAGATGACGCGCAACATGCTCAGCTGTCCAAAGGACCATTTCAAGGTGACTGGCTAAGGAGAATTCCTGCAATTTGTGGGAGGGGAAGGACCATGTTCATTTCCGTTTACAGGGCTTCAGGGCCAGAAGGCAAGTTGGCTGGTGGCCCGGGGTGCAGACTTAAAATGAGCCGGTAAACAAATCGTAAGGGATACATCGAAGGGGGTAACGGGTGGGAACCCGAATTCACCCAGGTCCTCTTCCCCAGAAAAAACGCTTGCCAAAGGGCCTGTGACGGAGCAAAAACTAAGTGGAGCTTCCCCCGCCCCCAAAGAAGAAGAAAATCAATCGCCATTTCTGGTTTCTGGTGGCTGGCTGCCTGTGAAGAGGGCGTTGCTTTGGTCTGGTTTGCCTTTGGCTTCAAACCAGTGCAAAATGAGGTATCAAACTAGTAGTAGTAAGGAAATCCTCCTCCAAGTACGAGAGCTTCATCATGGGTGCACTTGTTTTGCTCACGTTGAGTGATGGGCTCATTCTTTTTTTTGAGCCCCAGGTCGCCGTGTCGCAAGACACCATTTAGTTGGCTGCTTGTCACGGCAAGACTCAAAAAAAAACACCACCTGACGGACAAACCGCCAAAGTTCCTGAATCAAAGCTCTTATCCCATGACTCTACCTTCCCACAAAACTCGGGCTATGACGAAACCGAAAAAGAGCCAAGCTTGGCCTTCCTGGAAATCCCAGCCCGCCTGCGGCAGTGCCGGCTGCACCAGTTGGTCCAAGCTTGGCATCTCTTGAACTTGGTCCTGGGAGCCGCGAGGCCAAATCGGGGGGATGACGAAGACTTCGGAGGTTACCCAAAATCCCGGCATATCGAGATGACATTTTATTATGGTTCTTACTACTTGTTAGTTGTTGCTAGCACAAGAGCTGGCTCTGGAGACCATCCGGCGCAGTTGTCTCTTGGGGTTTGTCTGTCTGCGCCTCTTCCTTTTCGGGGCTTGGGGGAGGGGCTGTGGTCTCATCTTTGCCTTGCTTGCTTTTGCGTGCTTCTTTTTTGGGTTGCCCATAAAGCCCTTGCAGCTTGGGACTTTCCATTCAGGGTTTGGTGGCTTTTCCTTGGGGCTTTTTGGGAGGCAGCAGGCTTCATTCTTTCTTTCGGAGTCATCGATTCTTTCCATAGAATCGTCTGGGGAAGTGTAAACATCAGATGCAGAAACGGGGTCCCTATGCGTCCCCTTTTCGCGCCCGCCCTCACCCCAAACACAGTCATCTTAACACTTGTGCATCACTTCCGGAGGAATCAACAATCCCACTCGAAAAAATGCCTGAAGTCTATTCATGATTTGATCCGGGGTTCTGCTCAAAAAAGACAACACCACAACCTGGGCCTTTTTTGCCTCCGGCCCACGACCCCCCCCAAAAAAATCAGACACCACCACCCGGACCTTTCAACTCTTTTTGGCTTTTCCGGGCCCCCGAAAAAAAGAAGAAAAACACAATCAAACACAGCGACCACCTGGGCCTTGCATTTTTCTTGGCTTTTCCGGGCCCCAGAAAAAGAAGAAAAAAAAAGCGGGAGCGACGGCTCGAGCCGTCCTGGGCGCCCTTCAGCAAAGTGTGAGCCCTGCCCAAGAGCAGCGCGGCCTTCCGCTTGGTCTCCTCGAGCGATCGCTGATCGCTGTCGGTGCGCCGGGCGGGTTTTCTTGGGTTGGTTTTGGGGTTTGGGCGGCTTTAGGATCGAAAGTGGGCCCGGGAGTTGTGATATTTAAGTCTTCAGGGTCAGTTTTTGGAGGAAGGTTTAGGTCCAGTCGATTGAGGAGTTCACATATGGCCAGAGCTCTGGTTGCCAAGGCCGGCACTCGGCATTCTCAAGGCTTGCCATTGGCATTGGGTTTCCGGACCGGAGGAGACCCGCCCACTGCCGTCTCCCAGCTTCCCGAAGCGCCTTGGTGGAACCATCCTTAGAGGCCCATGACAATTTCACATCCACTGCGCAATGCACAATCATCAGCACACAGAACATTGAACGGTACATGGCTGCCAGTCTCCGTGTGCATGCTATCGCCAACGGAGAAACAGGAAAACCATTGGTTTGAATTTGGCATCCTTCTCTAGGGTGCTTTTTAAAAGGAAGACTCAAAGGAAAACCACGAGCCTGATCCCCCTATCTGGACACAGAATGACACAGACCCCCATGATATTTCGACCGGTGATTTGCACTCGTACCAGGGTTTCTTCAGCTCAGGATAATCGCAGACCAAGCTGGCAGCTTTTGGTGGCTCTTAGTGTTACACCCAAAGTCGACCCAGAGGGCCGAACTCATGAACCAATTAATTAGAGTGTAAGGCGTTCTTGGAGTGAACCCAAATATTGGGTGGAGAAAACTCAGGAGTTGATCAGTTTATCCCAGTGCGCATTTATCCCAACCCATACCACAGTATTGATGAATTGCTAGTGAAAAATCATGTTACTTGTCGTACCCAAGTGAGCTGTCTCATACCCGCTTCAACTCCATTCCCATGCCCACGCCTGATTCCCAAAAAAGCCAACCTTGCCACAACCATGGCTTCATGCATGGCACAGGGCGTTGAAATCAAGTCATGTGGTAACGGAAACAAATGATATTTGCTCAGCAAAGACAGGCCAAAGAGACACTACCAAAATTCGTAGACGATTCATTGTTCTGAGGGCGAACAAACAACTCTTAATACTAGGGAGCTTTCATCAGGGTTGGGCAACATTTGTTTAAACAATCAGCCTTTGCTCCCTTTTTTCAGGGACACGTGGCTGAAGCAGCAGTTCTTCAGAGAACATGAGCGGATCCTCATCGGTATTCTTCTCCCAGAGGCCTTTCAGGTCCTGCATAAACTCCTGAAGCTGCCAGGCGCGGACCGGGACACACACACACACGCGCACACATCTGGCTCCATGGCAATGGAAAAAGTACAGTAGTTCAAATGGAATCCAACAGCATGGGGGTAGAAGATGACTCTTTCTACCCCGGCGACTTCTGTTCTTCTCAAAGCTTGGCATGCACTAAAGAAGCACCCGAAGGGCGGCGTATCAGGGGCCATGAGCTTACAAAAGTTGGGCCTTGGTTGCTGCTCAATGGGGAAAGGGACATGGAAAAGTGAGAAATTCGTACCATTGAGCTGCGAACATATTCGTACAGTTTCTATACTGAAAATAGGAGCAAAAAGAAAGAACCAGCCGGTGAACGCATTTGTCACCAACTCTGTAGCCAAAGTTGGAAACCACCATTCAGCAACTGCAAGGTGCTACGTTGTTTGGCAGGTTCGGATGGAGAGAAGCTGGTCTAAATACCCTTTTGGCTTTGGATTGGCTTCAGCAACCTCAGTTGTCCCGGGCTTGCGGAAGAAAGAAGCAAGTGAGCAATCGAGTCAGCCGGCCGGCGCGAAGGAGCAAATTGGCACTCCAAAGCAAATCCGTGAGGACCATGAGGTCACGGCCAATTAACACCTGGATTGTCAGCCGCTAGGATTGTAATTAAAGCAGTGCTAGAAAATCCTTTGGCAAACGGCTGGGTTGTGACCACAGAGCCACTCCCCCCCAGTTGGCTCTAGCCATGGCTAACCACTGAAGCCGATCAAC
>CAUJNA010003374.1:597751-622751 GCA_963377175.1 Effrenium voratum | reverse complement strand
CAAGGCGAACCCTCAAAAAAATATATATTCATATGGCTGAGCTTGCAACCCAGCACTACCTGCGAGGTCGCAAGTTCACTAACGGCTCCACCAAAGCTGGGGTAGTGATAAAGGAGCGAGGTTGGCTTATAGGCGAGCTACAGCAAAGGCAAAGGCACCCCTGCGTGACTGGTCCGTTGCGTGGTAAGGATCGGGACGTGCCGCCAAATGACTGGGAAAAGCGGCTGATCACTTTTTGGGTTGCCATCGGCATTCTTCACAGGAAGCTCCCACTGAGATGCATCTTTGCTCAACCAATCTGCAATGTTAGAAAAAGAGCATGAATCCAACGAGTGGAAATGGTCAGATTGCTCGACTTTAAATTGACATGGCCCTCAAAAAGTAGATTTTTCCAAATAATGATTTGTGGGGTCCATGATCATCTGCAGGGTGTACTCTATTTCACCAGCTGCAAGTAAGGGCTCTTTTCTGATATTCATCTGGCCTCTCGTTTCACCCAAGATTGCTGCAATGCTGGGGATGACGTATCAGCCATGTTTCCCCAGGGAGACCGCCACTCCACTGCGCCCGTTCTTCCCTTTCTGGTTGATGGCATTCCACTTCAAATCAAGTCGTTCCCGCCTGCGTGGGACAGTCATCAATCCAAAGTGTTGGTCAATATCCAACCCCGCAATTTGTTGTTCTTTTCTGGCATCATCCCAGAAGGCACACATTCAATTCAATTCAAGTATGCATGATCCCCCCTCTGAAACGTTGGCCCCGATAAGGTCCAACAGACTTCTCCTTTAAACATAACCGCACCCCAGGGAAACTTCGGGAGCCAAGTGTTCAACGTTCCCTTCCGAATGGAACTGGCAACTCGCGTCCTGGGCTGCCGCAAGGCTCAGCAATGCCAAGAGCTTCCACATCCTGCGCGCCAAAATGGGACACACACACACCCCTGCCGGTCTTCTTGTTGGGTTTCCTTCAAGGCGAAGGTGTGGAGATTCCCGTGAACTCAGATGCATCCATCGGAATCCCGTGAGGAGTCCATGACTATCCCTTTTTGCTGCCACGAAAAGCCCTCAAATCCACACTTTGGCTCCCCAAGCAGGCAACATCCCTAGCCCTCAAGTCGCATTCCAATCTGCCTCTCAATGGCCGGGCTTGTTCTCGCAAGGCCGTGCTTCAAAGGTCGGACATGCGGCAAAATAGTTGCGCAAGACATGAGCCAATCCAAATACTTCGTCCCACTTTTGTCCTCCCGAGACTTCGGACGGGAGATTTTCAACCGAACCTCCGCCAACAGTTGTGGCTTTCCTTCTGGGTTTCCTTTAAAGCCAGCCAAAAAGGGGTACTCCAACAAAGATAACCCCCGGTTGGCGGTCCTGAGATTGTGCCCGTCCGGGTCTTGCGCGAGATATTGAGCTTGGAAATGGCTGCGAACGTCGACCCCGGATTGTTCAAGCCGGTGGATCAGTAGATGGGTATGCCGTAAATGCCCTCCAACAAGGGATACTCAGATATCAAACAACTAGGGGTTTATGAATCTGAAAATCAAAAGCTGCCAAGATGCGGAACGTGTTCAACGGTCGGAAGAGGGAACCATCATGAAACAAACTACCTGGGGAAGTTGCTGTCATTCACACTCCCGGCACCAGGAATCCCAAGAAAGGATCCAACCACATCACGGCGCTTCGTTTGGGCACGAAACCAAACTCCCCCAGGGCTACCATTGCTGCGGGTACCTTGGATTGACCAGGCGCAGTAAGTTGGCTTCTTCTTTCGTAGTGGCTGCAAGTGGACTCAATTCGATCCACACCCGCCAACTGGAAAAACCATGGGTCCATATATTCGTCTCCCCCTTTTTCATCACCTAGCGGGTAGGGATGCGACATTTACAGGCTGGTGCGACTCAACTCACAAACGCCAATGGAAACCTTCTGTGTCATCCTCTCCTCGTTTCCCTGAAGGGAGGGTCGTGTTTTCCCCTGAGCCCCACCCTGCTTCCACTGGGCTGCCCCAGCCCACCACGGCGCGCGCGTCCCGGAGTTTCCAATCCTCCGGCTGGCACGCCTCACTGCGGCCCTGGCTGCATCGGGCGTGGCGCGCGTTCAGCGTGGGGGTGGGGTGGGCATGGGTGTCCTTCGTTGCACACACTCCTTTGTTTGGTTCGTCCAGCTCAGTGGGTTCCATTCCGATTGGGTTTGTTTCAAAATTTGAAGAAGGAGTTCAGAGTCTCCCCCCAAAATAATATGACATAATATGACCAGCTTGAGGCTTCGAAACGTCATTAAAACTTAGCAGGCCCCCATCGATCCGTATTTTCGCAATGTTTCATATTTCGTTTACCTAAAGAATAAAATCGTTTTGGAAGAGCCCCCAGATCTGTGTGGTCTGAAATTTGTCCATCAACTTCGGCACGAAAGCGCCTCCACGAACTTTGCGTGGTGCACGGTGTGCAACAAGTGGCACAGCGACCTCAGGAGACGATTCTAAACATTCGCCAGTTGACTGTCCTCCAGTAGAGAGGTTAGAATAAGGGCACACCCTCCCCCAACAAAGGGTCAAAGGGCGCTACTCGTACCGGGGGACCTAGCTAAGCCAGGGCTTTCGGTTTTGGATGTGCTGTTTGTGGATTCCACGGCTTCTTTTTTAGTATTGTTGGCGGCGCTTTTGGTGGATTCCACCACTTGTTCACTGCTCGCTTCGTATTTTCAACATCCGACAGGACTGAGCGGGGATTCACCAAGGTTTACGAGTGGCTATACCTGAGTATACCAGGTTAAGCCCACGCTTCTAGACGGCTCCGGGACAGACATTGTTGTGAGGGGCTTGCCAGAAGCTCAAGCCATCAAACTGACCACACCACCCATCATGCGTTGCCTGATAGTAGGGGTACCAATCAAGGCAAGCCCTCAGCAACCTCGAGCGAAGCAATCGCTGCGGTCCAAGCGTACCGCCGGCACGCCGCAGGTGCTGAAACCTAGGCGAAAAGCAAGGCCAAGAACGCGGACCAAAACGAAACGCGCGGCGAATGCAAAACAAGCAAGCGACACGAAAACAAGCAAACAACACACATAAGAAACCAGCAAGAGACAGCCCAGAAAAAGTGCAAAACATGAAAAGACGAGGTCAAGCAAACAAAACAAACAAACACGACAAACAAGAAAAGGCCAGCAAACAAGAGCGCACCGACGCCTTGAGGCCCTTGCCAAAGTAGCCCTTGCCCCTGGCGCCAGGCGTCCTGGCGATCGATGACACAACGCGGAATTGGAAACCCTCGAATAAGTCTAGAAGGCGGCTTATGTTTGAGCATGCCTTTTCTTGTTTGCGCTCTTCTTGGTTTCTTGTTTTTGTTTGCTGCGCGTGTTTTTGACGTGTTCTTTTGCTTGGGGCGGGGGTGTTCGAATGCCATCCACCAGGCTAAGTCGAAGGGTATCTTTGGATTGTACTTTGGGGGGGCCAGGTCGAGCCATGTTTGGCTAGATTTGTGTTGGTTTTCCAATTGTTTTCTTCCTTTAGCGGGAGCAGTTTGAGCACACACCAATGTTTTCAAGAGGGCTGGTCTAGTTTCGTCGCGCTGCTGCTGTTGGTTGTGCGTCAGCAACGTGAATTCGGCCGCGACCAACTGGCCGAATGGCTGTGTCAGATTACCCACCTTGGTCCTCTGGAGCAAGGCTCTAGAGCAAAGCTCTACGGGGAGGGCATGCAGAGGATGCGGCTGGGGGGGTCTGTGAAGAGGACAATGAGGCGCCCAAAAAAGGGGCTCAGGACCACAAATTCTTAGAGCCTCCAAATCTCGTAAATCTTTCAGGGCGAGCCTGGCTTCGGATCTTCCGAGGTTTTAGAGGTTTTGTTGCGTCGGCCGATGTTGCCACGCCCCGAGCCTCACCGGGCGGCCGCTCGAGCCGCCCCAGCCGTTCACATAGTAGCAGCAGAACGGCCTTCCCCTTGCACTTCTTAAGGGGAAGCGCATTGAAGATCTCCGCCGCGGCCGTGAAGCGCTCCCTGGTCACGTGGTCGTAACCACCGGGGTTTGATAGGCCCTTTTGTGTGGGCGCGGGTCCACCGAGCCGGCGGCGTCTTCCATTTTTTAAGGCTTTCAGGGCTCCGGCTTTAGGGTTTTAGGATTCTTGGGCTCAAGGTTTTGGATTTTCGGGTTGGGCTTTAAGGGTTTCGGACGTTTAGGGTTTAGGACTTAGGGTTTTAGATTTCTATTTCTTACGGTGTGAATTTTTAGGGCTTAAGGTTTTGGATTTTATAGTTTATGGATTTGCGCGGCTTGGGGCTTAGGGTGTGGGATTGTGCGTCCTCCTCGCCCTTCAGGTCATCTAAGACGGCCCGCGACCTTTAAACCCGAAACCCGAAACCCTAAACTCAGCGAGGACGGCTTTCGCGCTATACAGCGCCGGCCGAGCGGCGGCTGCCGAGACCAGGCAGCGGCCGAGCAGCTGAGCTGTGAGAGCCCCCACTGATTGATCTGACGGTGTAACCATTGCGGGAGGGTAAAGCCTCCCGCTGGCCGCTATACAGCTTCGGCGGAAGGGACCCCTCGCCAGGAAGATTTTGGAAAGCTGCCCGCACTTCGCGGACTTGGTCTTTCCACTTTCTTTTGGGGCCGTTCTGTTGACTGTTTGTTGGGGTGCCAAAGTCACAAGTGAAATTGTGCCCCTTAGAGGCGGCTTTGATGATCGTAAACTGACGGGGCCAGCTCCTCCAGCGGCAAGACGGCCAGGAAACGGAAGCCATCTTGACAGCCAGGAAACGGAAGCCAGCTTGACAGCTCGCTGCCGCCTCCTGAGTCAGACTCAAAGCCTTGTTTAATACTCTACCAAGAACCGCGCCAAGAATCTATAAAAAGCCCTAGCCCGTTCGTGTTTGGGATTATTCCTTTGAGCACCCGGTGTTGACTGCGGCTCTCCTGCGGTGTCATGGGCGCGCCGCGGTCGCTGGCCCGAGCCCCCACTTCAACGCGGAAGGATTGCAGTTTCTGCGCCAAGGCCAAGTCCAAGCTCGCAACGATCCGCCCTGTTGTCTCCATCCGCTCGTCCATGTCCCAGTGCTGGGCAACATAGGTAACATGCGTGTTGCCCCTCCACGCCCGGAAGTGTTTGTGGGGACCCTGGTGCAGTCGGCGTTTGAACAACCAAGCGGCCAACTTCCCTTTGTCGGCCTTTGTCGTTCCCGCACAGCGGGGCGTGGACCTCACCCCGGTCCAGTTTCATTTCCAACGTTCCGCACACTCGCGAAAAGAGACCGCGCTGGAAATCGGGCAGGATCGGGTGGACCCTGCCCTTGAGGCGCGGGACGTCGGGCATCTTCCAACGCTTGGCAAAGGCCAAGTCCAAATCGGCCGCGTTCGAGGGCAGTACCAAAAACTACCTGAGCCAACCCCAGCTTGCAAGCGGACTGCCTACAATTGCTTCCTCCTACAAATAGATTCCCCCGTAATAAAAAATGTTTCCAAAATCCGGGAATACTACTTCTCGAACAACCCTGCCTTTTTGGCTCACGCCTCAACGTCTACTCGCGCGCGCTCGCTTGACCGCTTCCCTCTCTCTCCTCTCTCGGCGCAAAGAACCTTGACTTGGACTCAATTGTTTTTCTCCCAATGCTTTCCGACAACGAAAAGAGGGCCCCCTAGTAATAGAAATGCTTTTCCTTGGAGGACTAGCTTATGGTTAGCGGCCGCTTTGTTATGGGCCAAGATTTAACTCGGGAATTGTTGTTGTTCTATTTTTGTTTTTTTTGTCTTGGACAGAATCATGATGACATTTTCTCACGAACTATGCGTATTTTACACTAGCCCGTCAACACATCAGCATCGTTTTCAACTCCCCTGCATGTCCAGCCAACATCCCCAGCATCACCCGCAAACATCCTCAGCATCATCTGTTCCTCTCCGGCAAGGGGTAGGTATTTATGTACGTATGTAAAAAAAGCATCGGGGGGGTCGTCCCCCCCAATGATGGCCGAAAAAGGGAGGATTCCAAAAGGGGCGCATAGGGGCGCAATTTAATCTCGGAAAAGCACCCAAAGAGTAGCGGGGGATTTGGGTGGGGGCGGCAGACCCTCCCCCCATGATGCTCGAAAAAGTGATGATTCAATGAGGGGGCGCACTCTGCCAAAAGTCTAAAAAGTGGCGGGGCGGTCGGGGGGGGGGGGGGGCGGCAGCCCCCCCATGATGTTCTAAGACATACATAGATTACAAAGATTACATAGATTACATAGATTACATACATTCATACATACACGCATACTTACATACAGGAGTCCATACAGAAACATAAACACAACTTACACGGAACAAATGAGGATTCCAACAGGGGTGCAATTCAATCTCTGCATAACATCTAAAAATAGCGGTCGGGGTTGGGGGGGGGGGGGCTGCAGCCCCTCTCCCCATGATAGCCCACACGACATCTGACATACGCACACCTTCCAAAGAGAGTTTATTGCGAGCCTTTGCCCCTCTGTTCCGGCGCTCTCGGACGGGTGTGCTTGTCATTTGGCCGGCGTGTGCGCGCAGGCGCTATTGAGCGCGAAAATGCTATGAGCTGGTGCTCTTGAGCGCTTATCTTTTGCGGGCGCTTCAGCAAGGGGTACGTGTTTGAGGGGTACCTTGTTTTGAGGAGGGTGGAGGGATACTCCACCTTTTCAGGGTAGTCTGAAAACAACATCCAAACAACAGCAACAATTCAACATACCCCAACAAGCTAACGAACACGGATTGCACCAAAGGGTCCTGGACGGTACAAACCAAAGGGGGTAGCTCCGACAGTGCTTTTACATTGAAACTTTGGCATTATTGCTTCCACATCATCATGTTTTGCTTCCGGTCACAGCAAAATAAAGTGTGGATGTGGTGTTCACTTGGAAGATTTGACCAGATAGCGTTGGCCACCTGCATGAGACATGCGTCAGGGTTGCAACAAATTGTTGAGGCCAACGGATCACCAACAGCCTCGCCTTTTTGACGCCTCGGTGAATTGACTGGCCCAAAACCTAGATGAGCTTCTTACCTTCACGGTGCAACAGAGCTAGTAGGGTGTAGGGTTTAGGGTTTAGGGTTTAGTAGGGTTTCGCTTCCAAACTGGTTCTCCCTTTTCTTCCCGGCGAAAACATTTTGCCGCTCAATGCCCTTGGGACCAAAAAGTACTTCAAGTCCTTGATTCCCAGGTCTTTGATTCCAATGGGTTTCCCATGCACAGGCTCTTGTTGGGTGGGTTGTGTGGGTTACCACCTCCCCCTTCAGGGGGGGGGTATGTCGCACACCCCCTCGTGCTAAAGGGTGTTTGTACAGATGGTGGATTCATCAAACACAATTCCTCGAAGTTGAACTTTGCAACATGCGGGGCGTGGTGTCCAAATGTGGCCTCTTTTTCAATGAACCCCGTCAAAGAGTACTGAGCCATAAAGGAGACACACACACACAATCTGACTTGTCGACCATCAAAACAAAAACCGCAACACACTTTTCACTAAACACCAAGCTTAACTAACCAAAACCAGAAAACAGCGCCACACCTTTTTGACAGAACAACCAAAGAAGGGCAACACATGTTTTGCGCCTAACCCATTCGCCCGGCAGGACTGACCCACGCTCTCGGTGTCCGGTTTCTTTCCCCTTCGCCCAGAGCTCCCCGGTCCGTGGCGCGGTCTCTTTCGAGCTGCAAGGCCTAGCGGAAGGGTGACGTCAAAAACGATTCCAGGAGAGCGGGTGTTGTCTTGTACTTGTTTACTAAAAACACACATCATGGAAGCCCAATGGTTTTGTTTTATACATGGGCTGTAAGAAAATCAGTTCCTTGCGGATGCTACGTTCTTTGGGGCAAGATGGAACCTGTTGCAAGATCTTCTCTGGGGGTGTTCCCATGCTTCCTCATTCTAGAGAAAGCTAGTCAATCAAACAATGTTCCTTTATAACTTCTCAAACTGATTCAGGCGTCTTGAATAGGAAAGCCCCATTTACCAGTTTAACCAGAAGTTTCCTTCTGCAAGCGGAATTCGGAACCAGCTAAATGGAAAGACATCCTATCAAAAATGGGCTTTCCACAAGCGGAATGCCTCGCTCAAGCATGTCAGAAGTGCTCTGCTCTTCACCGGACTGGCTCAAAGCTACAACCCATTCAGTGACCCCAGCTGAGTCAAAATCAAACCCTAGTTTTCAAGTCGACCCAAAAACCGTAAACGGCTTTCCGCACTCACCCCTAGCCAGACACAACCGGGTTTGATTGTGGCCAAGATTCCTGAATTTGGTCGCATCCATTTGTGCTCAGGGCCAGTTCACGATGTTGCTCAGGATGTGATTTGGACCAGAGGATATGCTTGTCACATCTCCAGCCAAAACCCGTTGACCCTGGGCTCTACCAAGATGGTGACTAAAGGTTTCCATAGGCCCAACCATGATCTTTCTGAAACCAAATAAGTCGGCAATCAAAACCCGGTACTAAAATGATCGTCCCAGAACCATGGACAGGATTGAGAAGGCGGCCGCAGCTATTTGTGGTTGGGATCGTCCCTTACTAACCTTCATCTAGCGGGCTTTTGATGGCTCAAATGCTCAAGGCTCAAATCTCCGCTGGGCATCGTTTCTCTTGGTCAAATGTGAAACTCCGAAGCCGGGCTATGGGAGAGTCGAGCTCCCGGCGCGCGAGAGGTTCATGGGCCTTGCGAGTCTCAGAAAGCCCTCTGGGCCCTGAGCCCGAAAAACTTCTGATTGGCCACTAACCCTAAGGGGAAATTTGGGTGTGGCTCAAAATCAAACAGAAGGGGTTGCGCAGGGTTTGGTCCATGTTTCCACTTACCAGGGCAACCCATTTCGGTACCGGATTTTGAGCCACAGCCATTTGGGTATATACCCTTTATCTAGTGCGTATATATTCCCTTTGGGGGGTGGTGGTTTTGGGGTAGTGGACACCATCTTAGAATCATGCCTTCTTGCCCCTAACAGACATAAAACGAGTCCCACCTGAGTTCGGCTACCACTTCCTCAAAGAAAAGTCGCCCCCAAAAAAAATCGCCCGCCTCAAAGACTTGGGTCTTGTTTCCGTCATCCAGACCCAAATCGCAGCAGGACACCGGCACTCTCAGCCAGCGAAAACCCCCACGGCGAACTTGCCATTAGACGCCTCTGTGCAGAGGACTGCATCCATGGAAGCTTCCTTTAGCCGGACTTGTTCCTCAGTTGTTCAGTGAACCTGGAAAAACAAGGGAACCCTTTTTTGGGAATACCATTGTTAGTGGGGCAGCCACCAAAAAAAAGGGAAAAAGGGTGCCACTGAACAACTGAGGTTCTGATCTCCACGGCACGGCGACCAAGCAGTACCAACTTTGGTGGCCAGGTCTTATACCGTCCGAGTAGCATCGCCCTACTCCATACCGTCGCCTGCAAGCTTCCTTTAAAAGCCTTTCTGCAACTTATGTAGCATTTCAATTTTCTATTGGCGTGCTCCAATCGAGCCATTGTTTCGCTTTGGGCTTGTTTTGGTCGTGTGACTTGATGGTTGCTTGGCCTCTCCAAACGTATCCTATGCCAGGAAACTCCTGGACATTCGGACGCTTGGGCTCCATGTTGGCCCCGGGTGAATCGTCTCGGCTGATGTTAATTCAGGGTTCGCCATATCTCCGATCTCTATGAAGACTCCAACACATGCAAGAATTGGATCCCCGAGTAAAGGCTTGGTTGACGTTGGAAGGGGAGCAACATGCTTTTTTCAGTTCAGTGGGGAATTCCCACCAAGCCACAATAGGCAAACACGTAAAAGGTTTCCCAACAAGAACCATGAAGGCGCGTGGGCATAGGTTTGAGGCCCCAGGGCCCCAAGACCCAGTAAGTCCCGGGCACGGCGTGGGCGCTAAGTAGCAGCCTGCCCGCTCTGGCGGAGCGATTTTGGCGGGCTTGGGAAGTTTTTGATGCGAACCCCCGCAAAACAATTAGCAGGGACGTGAGTTCATTCCAAGGGCACTTGCAAGACCACTAGGTGGCACACGGGGTATACTCCTCTTCCTGAAAATCCGAACCCGAGCTGATCCGCTCTACCATGACTTTAAGTCCCTGCTCTGATCTGCGGGTTGCAACTAAGGTTGTTCACCACTCACCTGATGTTCAGTATCCCGCCCTGCGCCTGGAAAAGACGACCACGCTGTTGGAGTGCGACTAAACCAACAACACGATCACGGAATGAATCCAGAATGTCTATAATTCAATAACCTAATATTCTTGACGCTTCAGACCCGGGGTCCCAAACAGACTCCGAAAAATCTGCAAGTTGTATTCTGATTCCAAAGCCGGACAGGAGGGATCCACAAGTAAACGACCTACATCATAGCGCGCTCGCTTTTCCTCAGTGAGCAGGCAGATGTGAACGGAAAGGGAGATGTGTGCGTGTGTGTATGCGTGTGTGTATGTGTGTGTGTGTGTGTGTGTATGTGTATATGTATATATATATATATATATATATATATATATATGTTCTTTCTTCAGGGTACCGTCCTTTTGAGAGTTGGCTTCAAGGGAAGACCAAGAGGGGAAGCTATCCATTTGTTTGGTCCCCCTGTTTCGACACATGCGTCGCTTTCCGAGTGGAATGGCAAAAACGTGCAAGCTGCTTGTTTGCTGAAATTCTCTTCCCGAAAAGTTGATACCCTCCCACCAACTAACATGGAAGTGCACAAAGGCCCTTTCCAAGAGAAAAGCAGTCTTTCTACAACGGTCTGTGCACAAACCCATGTTTGCTGGTGGGAGGGTAGCCCAACCGAAAGGCCTGAGATGCGGCACAAATCTCAGTTCAGTGACCCTGGAAACAAACCTTTGGGCTTGGACCATTTTTAGTGGGGCAGCCACCCAAAACAAACGGGGGAAAAAGGATTGGTGCCACTAAACAACTGAGATATGACTGAGTGCTCGGCATCGGCACTGGCCAGCTCCATGGGATCATCGCTGCGCAGTGGCGACGAGCCGTCCGCCCCAGCTCCGCCGCTCGCGCTCCGGCGGTGTCCGTTTTTTTGTTTTCCTTTTTTTTGTTAATTCTTGCCTTGGGAAGATGGGGGGGTAGCAAAACCCCCGGCCAAAAAGCGAAGCGCTTTTCTGCGAGGTGAACAACATGTTGAACCCAAAGCATGAATGCATCACTCGTTGCTTGGGGAAAGGGCGGTAACAAACATGATCAATAAGTTCAATAGGTTTGAAGGGTAGTTTAGTCAAAAAGCAACTAAGCCAAGTGCACATATATATATATATATATGCTGCTGGTCGTTATACGATCTTCGGCACAAACCAAGTAGTAACCAGTTCATCAATGTCTGCTTGACTTCCCTCGCCTTGGCAAATTATGCCAACAGCAGAGTCCTCATAATGTCCGGCTGAAACATCACCTTTTAGTGGTTTTTTTTTTTTTTTTTTTTTTTTTTTTTCGGAAAACCCATTATTTGGCAAAAACAAATAAAGTCCTTTAACATCCCATCAGGCAAAATGCACCAACCTGAGAAGGGCACACGTAACAAAACTCGAACCCGACGCCAACCGTTGCAACCTGCAGCCGGCCCTTTGATCCCGCGAGCCTTGGGTGCAAAGGCCGAAAGCGAGTGAAGAGCCCGGGTCTTTGGGTGGGCAAATTGCTAATCCCAGAGTCCCAGACCTTCCATTTGCTGAAGTTTTCTGGGAAAAGTAAGATCATATGTCCAGTCGTGATAGATTCCCTTTAAAACCAGCAAGGCAAAACACACATAATCATAATAATAATAACAATAATAATAATAATGCTGAAGCAAATGGTTGAGAGGGATCACCGCGTTTTACGTCATAATTTGTATCCGACATCCAATTGAATCAACCACACATTCTCTTTGGATTCACAAGTGCAATCCACTTCCATAGGCAATAATTAGCTCTACACCCAAACGGGTCTTTACAAGCAAGCTGGGGCCCAACAAAGGTACTCCTGAAGATTCACACCAGACGTGAAGCAAGTACTTCAGGAAATCTCGAGTCTTGAAAGTGCCCTGAATGTTGACTCTCAGCCGGTTTAACCCTCGAACTGAACAGTTCAGGCGCTGCGAAGCATTTCGAATGTGCTGGGGCTCAACTGCGCTTTTGTTCGGGGGGGGTTTGGTGCAAGAATCCCGGCAGGATTTCCTCTGCCTCTTTGCAACGCCATTCGAGGCTCCTTTGCCAATGTTCAAACACAAAACCGCAGGGGTCCTATCCAACCAAAACACGTAAACCAAAGCAGAGAAATCCGGTTTCAAGTAACATCCAAAAGGACATCCTGCCAAATCAGGACATGCCCCCTCTACGCCCCCAAAACAACTCACAGAACATCCACATGAACGCTCCCCCCACATCCCCCCACCTAACAAATCATGACAACCCCCGAGAAAGGTTTAATCCATCCCCCCCACCCCCAAAAAAACAACAACAACACAACACTGGGAATTCTCCAAAGGCTTTCGAGGTTTTCAACGGTGCGTTCGGTCGGCAGAAATGAGCATAGGCACCCTTGTCGCTCGCTCGCCGGCTCGGCTCTGTGGCCCTGTGGGTGAAACCGCGGCGGCGTTTTTGCGGGGCCTCAGTGCGGGAGGGAGGGCTAAGCTGTTTTGGTTTTGTGGGTGTCGGTTGTTTCTCATTTGATGCAACTGACGCGGAATTCCACGGTTGCGGTTTTGAGACCTTGGAAAAACCATTAGCACAACGGGGAATCCCTGGCAAGTCAGGTTTTGGTTTGGTTCTGCTTGTTGATAGGTTTGCTTGCTTGATTCAACACCCATGCAGTGACAGCTTTCTCGTATTCACTTGTCATCGGAACCGTGATTGATCAGCCTCACACTTTTAGAAACCGGTGTGGCGGACACGGCCAAAGTCGAAGACCAATGATATTTGTTTGGTCTCAGGGGCTGAACGAAAGAACACCTTACTTCCGAATTCACAAAGGGATCCTAAAAATTAAAAAAGGACGCCACACAATGGAAAAAGAGGGCGCTCTCTTTTGGCTGATTGTCAAAAAAAGAACCTGTGAAAACAAGGCCAGACTCACTAGAAGCTCCAAGCCATCCCAAACGTAATTGATCCCACTTATTTGGGAGACCAGTGCAATGCCACAGAAAGCTGGGAAGTGGTGTTTTTTTAGTTTTCTTAGACTCACCGCACACTCCCTCAGAATTTAATGGAAGCTCCCGGACGGACCCCTAAATGGAAGAAGCGTCACCCCGAATCCTAGGGCTTCGCCATCACCAGCTGTGCTGGGTTCAGCACCCACCCCACCCCACCCCACCCCACCCCACCCCACCCACCGAAGACACACAGCGCAGCTGGATTTCACCCACCACGGGGTTTTCGAACGGAAAGTGCTTCGTTGCCGGGCCTCAGGAGCTGCTGGAGCTAGACATCTTCCGCTTGCCCGTGGCTTCCTCCCAGAAGCGAGCGGGTCAAAAGGTCGAAGGGGGGCAACATGGCGACTGAAAAATGCGTTTGACAACTGAAGGGGGAGGCAAATAAAGGGAAATCATGGCCAAGGGTTTGGGGGTGTTGGGGGTTTTGAATGACACAACAGATCCAGCTTCTGTTGGCTTCAATTCTGACAGTGGAATTTGGCGGCCAGCAAAGGAAACAAACCCAAAGAACAAAAGAAAACGCAGGCTTGCTACAAGCCGTGGAAACGTTGGGGGTCAAAATCCATATCACCCCTCAGTTCCCTCGAAAAAAAAAGGGGGAAAAAAAGAACAGAGCCTGGATACCAAGCAGGGTCACCCAACAACCCATTTAACTTCCTTTTGGGAAAGGTTGTGCACAATAAGCCCGTTTCAACCTTCCAGCTTCTGGTTATCCCGAAACGTGTCATTCCCAAAACCTGCCGAACCCTGAATATGGCCTCGGGCCATAGCCTTGGCTTCTCCTGGGCCTTTCAAGGGACAGCCGGCCCTGCATAGCAGACCCCGAAGCTTCGTGCTGATTCTTTAAAGCTCGAGCAGCGCACTCCATGCGCACTCCGTGCAAAAAGCATCCAAGGAAGGCTCTCAACAACTATGGGCCAAATGGGCTAAAAGTTCAGGGCAAGCAACAACTCCCCAAAACAAAGCAGCTCCCCCAAACAAAAAAGGCGTCCCCACCCAAAAGGATGCCAAATCAGGAGAGACCGACGGCTCATCGGCTCATCGGCATGCAGAAAACGTCTCGTCTCCTGAGCCGCGCGAAGGAGCATGGCCTCCTTCAGGGCCTTCTTCTCCTGCAAAGTCCATCGCTTCGGGTTGCTGCAAAAACCTAACGAATGGGGTAAACCTAATGCTTCACTGGGTTTAGCCCAGGTTCAAGTCACCCGCCCAAAGGCCTTGGAAATAACAATCCAACCGGGTTCTAAAAACAAGTCTTCCCTATTTTCGGGGCCAACATGATTTGGGTTCCAGGATTTCTTGGGGCCGCTGAAAATAGGCCCCGGGTGAGCCGACAGGTTAAGAAAGATTGGCTTTGAACCGAGCCTTTTGGTTCGTTCCACTTGTGGGGCCTCCCTTTTGCTTCAAGGCGTCTGGGTTTACTTGGCTCCACCTGTTGAGATCCCTCCTGGGGATAGTTCCCGGACCTTGTACTTTTAGGCTACACCCAGTAAGCCACTTAGGTCTAAAACCCCATGCCAGCAAAGGCGGCTGCAACAATTCACAAGCCTTGCCAGGACCTTCCAGTGGGAATTTTCTGGGAACCCCAAAAAACGGTTCGCGAGAAGCTTCGGCGTTGAACCGCTGATTTTGCCGGAGCCAGAGCTCCTTCTTCGCCTTCTTCTCCTTCTTCTTGAGCTTCTTCTCGGCCTGCTCTGTACGCGGGCCATTGCATGGCAGAAAGGGCGCACGCGGCTGGGAGTTTCTCAAAGCGGCGGACCACCTGTTGGCTGGAAATCCAAGGGAAACCGAAATGGGGAGTAAACCCAATGACAAGCAGTCAGAGTTTATGAGCAAACTGGGTGTCCAAAGCAGGGCACCCTTTCTTGGATAGCCCAGCAACACCTGAAAAGGAGGCTCACGTTTTGGCAACCCCAAGGTGGTGTTCAATAATTACCAGATGCGAGGGGGGGGGGGGGAGATGTCGTTGGAACCCTGGCGAGGCCGAGCTGGATGAGTCTGGGGTTCTCGCCTTCTTGGCTTTCTTGTCCTGCTTCTTCTCCTTCTTGTCCTCTGATGGCATGCGACTCGATTGGCAGCTTGCCGCAGGTTTGCAACTACACATCCAGGTGTAAAGTTGAAGCAGGCGTGGAACTTGGGCAGGATATTCAAAAAAAGAGGGCCAGTGTCGCCTTGATGGAGGGCCAAAGGGGCAACCAGCCCAGTTTTGCAACTTCTCAATGTAAGATCTTCATTGGCCTCGCTATCATAGAACCATAGAACCAGCAAGCCAAACAACTTCTACAGGAATTTAGTCAAGCAACTGTCAAATACAAGGATAGTCCAAGGGGGTCTGGCTTTCCTTCGCAATTCCCGGAGGCAGCTTCTTCGACTTTCCGGATCCATTTCAACAGCAGCACAACATAGTTGCTCCAAAAATCGGTGTCGACCGCCATTTGGTCCACCCACCCTCTGCTCCGCGGTCAAAGCCCCGGTGAGAATGGATCCCCTCAATAGAAGTCCTTGCAATGGTTGCCTAACATTTCCCACTCAATGATCCATGTCTGCCTCAGCTTTTGCGCAACCAGAAAACATATGTTTAGATTATGGTCGTCTATATTTGGTACGCCATACAAGCAAAGCCAAGCTAGGCATTCTGAACGCTTCTTTTGGCTAGAACACCCCAAACCAGGGAACCCCGGCAGGTTCTTGAAAGAACAATGGTTGAGATCAATCGAAAGGGGAAAAACCTAGACAGATGTGAATAACCAAGCACCAGAAGGTCTTGTCCTTCTTGTCCTTCTTCTCCAAAGCCACATCCTCCACCCCCAGCCTGCAAAAAGTTGAGAAAAGCACTGCTCGTGGAGCACTGAAGCTCATGGGGTTGCCCACGGTTTAAATCTACTCTCAATGTCTCCTCAAAGACGAGGGGGCCTTTCAACTCTTTCTTATTTGAGCCCATGTGAACAAAATGATGTTCTTCCCAGTTGAAGGGGGATAATCAACAGGGAGCGGCACCAGTTCGGAGACAAACCCATTTCGCAGTTGCCCAGTGACCCTGGTACAAATACATGAAACCCGTTCTGGGTGCTTGATTCCATTGTTGGCGGGCTGTCGACCCACCATGGAACTCACTGAGCAACTGCCAACCACACAAAATCGCTTTAATTCTCTATTGAAGGAGGGGCTAGGTCATCCAGTAGAGAGGTTAGAATAAGGGTACCCTTTTCTTCTGCAGTCTATTTTAGTAGGAGAACCCTCCCCAAAAAAAGGAACGGTAAGAGTTGGCACGATCCTGGCAGGCCTAGGGGATCAAACAATGAGGCCAAAAAGGCCAAAGAAAATGAGGCCAAAAAGGCCCACTGGTCTTTCCGGTGGATCTTGGAAGTGCTGCGAGCCGGCGACCTCGCGAACTCCGGGGCCTGGACTCAAGGTCGTCCTTGGACTCGTCCTTTGCCTGAGAGCCAGGGATCCATCAACACTCGCAACCGGCGGGACCATTGGGGGGTCAAAAATTAAACCACTAGGAATCGGACCGCAGCTTTTAGTCCATGCTTCCATTTACCAGGGCAAGCCATTTTGGGACTACCCTGTTTTGAGCCACAGCCGTTTCCCAATCTTTGGCAAATACAAGTTGCTTATATCGGTGGCGGTTAATCAGCACTTTGCCAACTCCCACACCATCTAGGTACATGTCTTGTCCAACTCTTTCACGGCTCCCTGGACCCAGACACATTCCAAAGTCGGTTTCAACGAACTCTGCGGGCTTTCTGGGCTCCAGTGCTTGATTTTCGTTTGAGTTGCCCCGCATCCGAATGAGGGCGACAGCTCAAGCAAGCGGAAGTCGCAGTGAACAAATTCAAGGCATGAGTGGGCCCGGAAATCGCTGTGTTATATGTAGGTACTGTCGTATAAGCACAACGTGTAGGTTCATACATGCATTAGCAAACTGAATTTATGTAAACATATCATGATGACTGATTCACTGACTCGCTGACTGACTGACTCGCTGACTGACTGACTGGCTGGCTGACTGACTGACTGCCTGATTGACTGACTGAGTGGCTGACTGAATGACCGAATGACTGCATGACTGAATGACTGAATGACTGCATGACTGAATGACTGAATGACTGAATGATTGATTGACTGACTGAATGATTGAACGAATGAAATAATAAATCACTGACTGACTGGCTGACTGGATGGATGAATGAATGAATGCATGACTGAATGGACAGGTGAATGGATAGATGGATGGATGGATGGATGGATGGATGGATGGATGGATGGATGGATGGATGGATGGATGGATGGATGGATGGATGGCTGGCTGGCTGGATGGACGGACGACGATGGACGAAAGGATGAACAGATGATGAAAGGATTGACAGGAGGATGAAAGGATGAATGGATGAATGGCTGACTCAATGACTGAATGCCTGCCTGAATGAATGGATGAATGTTTTGATTGATTGATTGATTGATTGATTGATTGATTGATTGATTGATTGATTGATTGGTTGGTTGATTGATTGATTGGTTGACTGATGGATTGAATGAATGAATGAATGAATGAATGAATGAATGAATGAATGAATGAATGACTGACTGAATGCATGCATGCATGCATGCATGCATGCATGCATGCATGCATGCATGAATGAATGAATGAATGAATGAATGAATGAATGAATGAATGAATGAATGAATGAATGAATGAATGAATGAATGAATGAATGAATGAATGAATTGATGTCTACACACAAGACCAACTTAATGAACGAATTAGTAAATCAATCACAATCAGTACATGAACCATTGGATAACACAACCACATAGCTGGCTAGATGTATGGCATTGAATGACCAAGCACATAAGCCAAGTCAATGCACACATCAATGACTTAATCAATCAATGGTTCAATCAATGCATGGTACATCAATAACGAAACTGTACAAGCAGCCATACACAAGTGGCGCAAACTCCTCCGGCCTTTGCGACTTTTTCAACGGACCCCATGCTCCGCTTCTCTCCGAGCGCCCCGAATTCGGTGCAAAGGGCCGGCATGGGCCGGCCTCAGGTGCCCAAGCTCCTAAACTCTGGCACCCCCGACATTTTTGTTTTACTGCGAAGGGTGCAATACGATTGATTCTCTACGCCTTGCAAACCACCAAGCTGCGTACATCATCCGACTTTCCATACCACACAGAAACGTGGTGTTTGGCCCGTACCCTTCCTCCTACTGGAAGATCAACTTCCTCTTGAAGGAACCCCCGGTGTCAGAGTGTGGCTGAAAAAATAGCCCCTCCGCACACAACCGTTGAATTTACAAACCCCTGCCTTGCCACGAGCACCCAGCCGCCCGGCCCCACAGCCCAAGCTCGGAGACCACCACGCCCCTTCCGGGGAAGTGGAATCAGCCGCGCTGGACTGGCTTCACTGCTGGGCTTGGTCAAAGCTCTGCATTTGAAGCCGAACTCAGCTGATCTTCTCAACCATCGCAATTTTAGTCAAGGGCGAAGATGATCAAAGTATATCAAACGTGAGCCAAACTATGTACCAAAGTCTCCCAGGGTTTCAAACACAGTTTGTAATTCTAATCTGTTGTTTTGGTTCCAAACAAAGACTCGAGTAGTCACAGTTCAATCAGCCAGCTTTGCACAAGTCAAACCCCGAAGCGCAGGGGCGTGTGCCGAAACGGTGACATGCCATCAGGGCTTCTTGAAGTAGCCCTTCTTCCAGTCGTACTGGATGTCCCCCTTGGCAGCCCCCAGCGCCAATGCCTTCGAGCACCGCAAAACGAGTTGTCAGCGGCCACGAGTTGTCAGTGAACACTTTCTCAGATGCCCAGTGGCCATGGGAAAACAAGGGCATCCTTTTTTTGCTTGGTTGAGTTTGAAAGGGAACCCTTACCCCAAAAAGGAAAACAAAGACAACAGGGCGCCACTGGGCAACAGAGCTTTTGCTGGATGAAGGAAACCATGGAAGCCCAAGAAGGCAAAAGGGCAAACAGGTCAAGTCGGCCAATCCCGGCGATGGGGTCAAAGAGGCCGACAGGGGTTTGTGACGGTTGGGGGGGTTGCAGGAAGGGTCCAGGAAAGGTCCGAGGTTGCAAAGGAGTCTTGGCCCAGTGGAGTGGAAGGGTGGCAACTTCCCGGTGTGGTTTCCTCAACGGGAGTGATCTATTCAAGTGGGACATGGCACCAAGGATGACAGAACAAGGAAATGATTACAATACCGCTGCAAAACAAAACAAGTTTGTGTCTTCCATGCGTTCCCCTGGTAGGACTGGCGTCCTGGTCTTGCGGCTCCCCAGGGACCCCCCCTCTCTGGGGTCCAAATCACCGTTTCCCTGACCAGGAGCCAAGCAGAGTGTTCCTTCATTGAATTCACCCCCGACCAGCTTCAACTGATTCAGGGCCAGCGGAGGCATGGCAATGACCTTCCTTCATAGCCCACGAGTCACGAATGAGTCATCAATAGCCACGTTTTCCGCCGCAATGGCTCTTCTTACTCCTGCACCATTTGGAATACGGTTTCACCCAAGAAATACCTTGGTGTTCCCTCCTATTTCGACCATCCGCATGGCGAATCAGTTGAATCTGGTTAGCACTCAGCGCCAACCAGATCGCCTGCTTGATGGTTTTGGCCATCTTGTACTTCTCGTAGCGGTCGAAGGATGTAGCTCCCGCCTGGCAAGTCGAGATGCTTCCACCGCCACACCACTTGACCTCAGCAAAAGGCCCCGATCAAACATTGCTTTCAAGGAGCTGGCTAAGTGACACGTGACTTGAATTGGCTTCAACTTACCCATTCAATCCTCACAAAAACGAAGCACCCACAGGTGCAGGCCATATGACTCGTTTCGGGCTATATGTAGCGAGCAGTCCTTGTTTCCCAAAAGGCAAACAGGTCCGGCCAAAGCAAACATTTGCCGCGGAAAATGGGCGAAGCCACTAGGTTGAGCAAAGCTGGTGTTCAGAAATGCGCATTGAGAGGGAGTCTTTTTTCAAGGAGACGCCTCTCAAACGGAGCTGTTTGGGCTCCATTGTCCGGAGGCTCAGAGGGAAACCCGCAGGAGACTCTTCAAGCAACTCATTGTGGCATGACCTTTTGGACTTGGTTGACGTTGAAAGGGGAGCAACTTAAATTTTAGCACCCAAGTGGGGATTCCCCGCTAAACCACAACAAGCAAACATGAAAAATGTTTCCCAACAACAACCGAGTGGATGTGTCTCAACATAGGAGGACCACAAATTGGTTGTTTGGACAAGCAGGCGCCAACGCAGCAAAAAAATACTTCGTTTCGAGCAATCCCTCCACACTCACGAACTTACGACCGTTACAACAAATTCCTCCGCATCCTAGAAACTTCGTTCGTTCGTTGAGCCTTCAGCACCGTTAAGGCGCCTGGCTAACGCCATCAGTGCGCAGGCAGGCAGAGCTAGAACCGGCACAGTACATCTCGGTGAAACCAAAACTGTGGGTAGGCAGGGTGTCAAGCGCGAGAGAACTAATGAACGGTCTAAATATCTAGGGGATGGCGGCGGGTCAGGGTGTGCTTGGAGCTGCCAAAAAATACAGAAGATGGTTTGTCAGGGCTCGTGCTGCGGCGGTAACACCTTGGAACCATTACAAGAGGGTGCCAGCAAGGACGAAATGGAAACGCTGTCTATTGCTGAGGGATGTGGTGGATTGCTTGTGCCCATGTGAAGCTCGAGCCTCCCCTGCCAAACCCAGGTGAAACATGTGTGGCAGCCTGCGCCAGAGGACGCTGTTCTTAGTCCAAGTGTTTTTTCCTTTCACTTGGTTACTTTGTGCCAGAGGGCACTAGGTTGGTCGGAAACAACACACCGCCTTGCGCCAAAGGACGCTGTCAGTGTACGGTGTGTCGTTGTAGTTGTTGTTGTTGTTGTTGTTGTTGTTGTTGTTGTTGTTGTGAGTCTCTTGTTTCGCGGAGAGCCGCTGTGCGCCAGAGGACGCTGTCAAGAGTTCCCGTTGTTGCCGCACTACATCTTGTAGTAGCGCTGCGTCCCATGCTCGCAACTGCCAGACCTCTGCCATGTGCCGAATTTCGGTCGCGACGTCAACCCGCCCGTGCACAGCGCCCAGTCGGCGAGTGCTCCATGTGCCTATGCGTATGTCATGGTGAGTTCGTCTTGTCTGTTTTTGCCGCTTTAAGAACTTTCCCCATTGCACTCGTCTATGTTTGCGTAATTTGTCGGCTTTCCGGAGTACCGCGTTTCTGCTTTGCCCATGTGTGCTACCCGTCAGTAGTTGTGCTGCGAGGGTGGCCCAGTATGTGGCCGCTTTGCGGCGGCGTTTTCTACCGGCTCGGCCTGCCATTTGTGCTTGAGCTTCTACACAGCAGCCGATGTGCGCATGATGGCGTTCTATGGGGCGGAGTCCATCATTGTTTATCACGTGAGTTGATTCGGCTATGTCTGCTCAATTCCTGCCATCGGCATTCTCCTCAATTAGCTCGGAGAGTCGGAGCCCACCCGCCTCTACCCGGAGTAGGGCTGAAGCACGGAGAGGAAGCGGTACGGCCGCCGAGTCCCCAAGAGGCCGTCTTCCCAAGTCCAGGTTCAACCGGTATCTACCCCGTTGCTCCTCGTCGGTCGGTCTACACCGACCACCTCTATTAAGAGGAGGGACGTTTGCCTCACCCTATGTGTTTCCTGATTGTTTTCCTGATGTTTGTGTCTTTTCCGCGTTCGATGTTCCTTGGTTCGATTCCATCCTCATCTCTGTTGCTAATTGCCTGCATGTCCGCCCCTTGTGACCCGGATCCGATGATTACCTCGCATATGGGGTGAGTTTCCAGTGCGCACCACGCGGAGGTTTGGAGCACGCGCGATCATCGGTTGGCGGCCGATGGTCCACTGATGGCACAATGAGAGGGAGTATCAATGCGCCAGCTGGCTGCTTCATTTCATCTCTTCAGGAGTTCAGTAAGAAAGGAAAAGACAAAACAGGGAAAAACACAAAAAAAGGAAACCCACACGCACGCCAAGCAACCCGCGGCAAGCGTCCAAGGGGCCCGACGATAAAAGAAAGGAAAACAACAACAGAAGAAAAAAAAGACGTTCTTTTCTGTCATTCTTTCAATGTGTCTCGCGCGTGCCAGCATCAGTGCCCTCCTAGAAACTTTGACTCCAAGTTCTCATCGGCCCTTTTGGACATTAAGCAAAGCCAGACTGGCGAGCTGCTCTGGCGAGATACTGGTGGGATCCACTGGCGAATGCTGGCGAGCAGCTCCGGCTCGATACTGGCCGGATACTCGGCAGGATCCACCGGCAAGGGATACTCAGCGGGATGCTCGGCGGGATCCGCTGGCAAGCAGCTCTGGCGGGATACTCGGCGGGATCCACTGGCGAGACGCTCTGGCGGGATAATTACTAGTCGGGATCCACTGACGAGCCGCTCTGGCGGGATACTCGGCGGGATCCACTGGCGAGCAGCTCTGGCGGGATACTGGGCGGGATCCACTGGCGAGCAGCTCTGGCGGGATACTCGGCGGGATCCACTGGCGAGCTGCTCTGGCGGGATACTCGGCGGGATCCACCGGCGAGCTGCTCTGGCGGGATACTGGGTGGGGGCGTGGTGTAGAAGCATCGCAAACGCGGATTCCAACATAAAATCTAACAACCCCTTCCTGCCGGGTGGGCAAAAAACATTTTGCCACCGGCGCACGAATCCTTCGTCGTGCATCTGGCCCGAAACGCACGAAACGGAAAGCTCGCTCGCCTTCTTGGGATTGGTCTGGAGGAACCTCACCGCGGCCATGCGGGCGCGATGGGTGTGTGTTCAAATAGGGGAACCCCTAAAAGTTTTCCTCTGGTTCTCCAATAAAAGCACCCCAAGGCGGAGTTTACAAGAACCAAGTCTGAAGAGGGCTCCCAATGTTCTAGCCTCGCCTCCAAACAACCCACATTAGCACCTTTGGTATACACTTGCATTGGATCCACCCGTTGGCGGACATCAGAAATACATACGGATTGATGTCCGAACATTCCGGACGACATAAAGAGGAAACCCACCGATGATGGCCACTAGCATTTATGACAAGCATTGATTTCAGACAGTTTTCCACAGGTTCAACTTGAGCCCACCAAATATGGCGCAGCACATGGGACTTTTAGCTGCTCCAGCAGTGGCCCATGCCTCTCACAAATGATGGCTCGTTGCGGTCACGACCTGTCGTCTCCTTTGCGCAAGTTGGGGCGAATAGTGAGTTGCGCCCAGCACAAACACCGCAGTGTTATGTAATGTTACATGTTGTTCAATTCCGGCGCTGGGATGAGCGATGCCTCTCTGTCTCTCTGTCACTTTGCAGCCGGAATTTGCTGTAATGCCATATTTGTGCGTTCGTCTATGATCCTGATCCCTGATTTGGTATCCTGACAAATGTCGAGCGTGAGTGTGTCGGATTGGTCGAGGCCGTCATTTTGAGACCCTCGGGCTGGCAAATCGGGCTAAATCACGCCAAATCACGATCACAAACAAAGGCACACCAAATATGGCGTATATTATTTGGCCCCAATGTATGTTCAATTTGGCTACGCTCAATCCGCTAATCACGCCATCACGCTTAGTCTCGCCAAAAAGTGGCATCCGACAAAGTCATAGAATTCGACAAGTCGACCTACGAATGCTGCTCTGAGAGGCCTACAAAGGCATGTTGGTAAATATGACACTCCATAGTTACATCAACTCCAAGCCACGCGTCCAAACGCAAAGCGCCTCCACGCGTATGTTGACAGCACGCGTATAAGCTCCGACTTCAAACAGTCTTCGACAAAACATGACAAAACCATAGAAACGCACCAAAAGGGCGGCTTGCCGCACCTCTCTGGGTATGTCTTTTTGGAAGAGTACCGAAAAATGGTGAGTTTTCCCTTGGCTTCCCTGTAAACCAAGCCCCAACAAAATTGCACCCTCCAAAAAAAGGGACACACCCATTTATGTCTCGGGCTATCCCTTCACCCGTGACCGCCCCGTGCGAGGACGTGGGATCACCGGAGCCGGCAAGTGGCTCGATGGGCTCCTCGAAGCCGGGCATGCCGTCCTGGTTCTCCACCAAGCCTCGATCCAACTGGGCTTTTGTCATGTTGACCCCCCGGTTCTGAGTAGCTTCCGGACTTCATGCTCCTTTCAACCCAAAGGGGGGGATATGGAAAAACACACACACAACTGGTTCTGAAGCTGTTTCAACCACAGTATGGGGAAGTTGGCAAAATGAACTCATGGTTCACTCATCCTTTACTTGACCCCGCAAAGGCAATTGTGCCATCTACCCTGGTGCATTCTTTAAACCTCATCCTTTTGGCTGCATGCTTCCCGCTTGATTCGCACGCCAGGGTGACTCGCGCCAGGTATGCGCGGCCCATTGACTCCGAATTTATAACGTCGCCCCAGTTCTGAATCCGGGGTCCTAGCCAACTTGTATCAAATATCGCTTTGGTGTGATCTGTAAAGGGAGCATAGATCAAGCCTGTCAGACTTGCCAACATGTCGGAAGTCTGTGTGCGAATGTTACCCCTGATTGTTGCGCCTACGCACATGTTAACAATTTATCCTTGTGCCAGGCGATCCGCAATCTCGCAATCGATCCAATCTGAGGCACCCCCCATTCAATCAACCACGCGCTCGGTTGTGCTTACTGGGTTCCTACTCGCCAACTTGAGCTCCATGGCTTGTGGAGTTTCATTTCTGTGAATCAACTTCTTCTTCATCAAGAGGCCGCCTTTTTAAAGGTTGGGCTTCTTGCTTCCAGGGCTAGCCCAAACGAATGCATGACGATCGACTGACCGACCGACCGCTGGCGCCTCCTCCCGCTCTGGAGGGCTTCGCCTGAAGCGAGTTGAATTTTCAAGGGCTTGACGTTGTTCCAGCTGAGTTGTTCCCCCCACGAATGGGTATTCTC
>CAUJNA010003374.1:425251-590251 GCA_963377175.1 Effrenium voratum | reverse complement strand
ATCACCGCTTCCCTTGAACACCAACCGGGAATTGTACCACGCTATGTGGCCGAGACATAGAACCACAGAAAGTGAACAGAAAGGCAAGCTAAGTCTGGCAATGCTCACATCAATGACCTCCCGGGGGAGCGGGGGGAGGGGGTATTGGGGCTGGGCTACGGATAAGCCGAGGATGAGCCTGAACAAGTGATCGCCCCATTCCCCTCTAACCCGCGTTAGACTTGCACCATTTCAAGAAACATTGCCCAGGTCGTCCACGCCTCTGGTCGCGCCTTCTCACGGTTCCGTCGACGCTCTCCTAGCACAGGACTGTTGCCAAGGGCGTTCATGTTTTTTTTCTGTGGAAAACAAACAACATATGCCCTTATATTTCCGCACGAATCCTATCCCAATATTTCTGCATGTGTCCCTATATTTTCGCCCGCCTCGAGATGCCTCGGCCTCGCGGCGAGAGTTGGGCGAGCTGGGAGAGTGAGTTGGATGCTCCCTTTGGCCTTTGGCTTCTGTCCCTTTCTGTTGATCCCAGAAGGGGTCCGGTGAGGAACCTCAGTGCATGAATCTTGGGAGTTGTGTCCTTCCATGTGTGATCATCAGTTTATGGCCTACGCCCAGAAAGCCAATTGTCATTGCCAAGAAAGCACTGTCTGGCCTGTGGCTCCATGAAGTCTTCCTCCTTTGGGAAGCACAGCAACTCCACCTGAGGTGGTGCCAGTGACGGTTCTCAGGTGCCAACAAAAGGGTGCCTTTCCCTGAGGCCCAGGATATTGCCAGGTACTTGGATGGGCTGCGAGTTAGCAAAGTGGCTCAGCACTCAACCTCCCTTACCCTTGTAAGCGGGGCCAGACCATCTAAGTACCGGTCATCTATTGGTTCTATAGCGGCGATCTCCCCTGCAACATCAACATGGAACCCACACAAATGGTACCAAAAGACCTCCAGAAATGCGGGTTGTTCTCCCTTTGGGGGTTTGTCACGCCTGGAAAACAACATCCCGCTAGGTGACTAGAAACAACCACATGGTAGCAAAGGTGCTGACTGCGGCATGAGCTTTCCAAACCCACATCAACTGTTTCAGGGATGAATGGTTCAAACGCGGCGATTTTCTTTTCTCCTTTCGGTCGTGTACATCGCCTGGGCGTGGCACCGGACCTCCTACACGCCATTTCAGCAAGGGCCAAGGGCTCCAAATTTTGCCTCCGAGCGCCGGCTGTGTCGGTGGAAAGTTCGGATCACCCGACCTGGTGGATTTTTTTGTTTTCCCCACCAACTGATCCAGACCCTCCAAAATACGAGCCCTAGCGAACTGAACCAAGCTGTTCCAACAAAGCATGAACAAACACCCACGTCAATGGATACCCAATCGTTTCAAAGCATGAAGAACACCCTAAATGGACATCCCATCAAAATGAGCCAGTGCGATCTTTCCCTGGCTCGCGAACTCGCTCGCGAACTCGACGAAGCGCCTGGGCGTTGGTGTCCAAGGAGTAGTCCGCGGGGCTCTTTTGGAGATCGAGCTCCTTGCCCTTCAGCTCCAAGCCCACCTACGAACGAGGCGTCAAAATGGGGCTGGGGATTTGGACCCCCAAAATGGGTGGGTTTTCTTTTAAGCTCCTTGAAAGGTGAACAGGGTACCCTCAAACAAGCCACACTCAAACATGTGGATAGATATGAAGGGAGGTATGGACCTGCTGACGGGTTAACCCCATATAACCAAACAGCGGCCAAGCAAAAGAAGCTCCGGCACGTTTTGTTTGGACGGGCCTCTGGGTTTTGAGAGAAATCTGGGGGGTCCCCCACCTTTTGTTGGCGAAAGTTCTCTGCAACAAAGCCCCTTGGCCCTCTGCTTTGAGGAACTAGGCCTTGCTGGGTTTACCCCTACCAGGGGACCAAAGTGAGGCTGAATCCGACGCCAGCTGCTTGATTTCCACTTCGTCTCTCTTCAACACCATCCAATAAAATAGTCTTCGCAATTTGAGGCAGAACGTCCTGGGACCCAACAACTCTCACATGCATGTGTTTTTGGTGCCGCAAAACAATAAAACAATTGCCAGTCATGAATGTTTCTCTCTACCTCGCTACCCAACAACTAGAATGGCACAATATTTCACAGACTGACGACATTTACTACGTGCATGCTGAATGCATGCATGCAGATACTACAGATACGCTGGAAACATATACCAACTATGGCGCCAACTTCCAACACCTCGCTTGCCAGTCATGACCATGTCCCCCCTAAACCCTACTTGGAGACACAAAAATCAGCTGGCCGTAGGCTGTATCCCAGTCCCCGAGGCGAGAAAAACCAGCGAGCGACCAGGGTTTGGGCTCATGGATCTTGCAGGGCAGCAGCCTCCAAACTGCAAAAAGTGGCACAAAGTTTTGCACCGCGCTGGAGGTTTGGGGTATGAATTGCGATCAAACAGGCCGGGCAGGCGGATGACTCTGGGACTTGATGGAAAGTCCTTGGCGGCAAATACGAAGGGCTCAGGGTGCGATTCGGCCCCGTTCTTGGTTGCTTTTGACCCCCCTGCAAAAGGCATAACTTTTTGGGGGTTAGTAGAAGACACCTCTATTTCACAAAAAGTTAGTCTAAAGATCCAACCCAATAGCAGTCAAGCGTTTAAGCAGCAAATGCGCCCCGTGTTCACCACAACTTGGATTCGACCGTTTAAATCGAAGGCGTCAAATGTGAATGATCCAAACCACAAACAACCTCCTTTGAGTCCCTTTGAGGGCCAAGTATGGGGTTGCAAACCTAGCTGGGCTGTGCTAGGTTTGTTACCCCATAACCAAACATAAGTGACCAATCAGGAATCCATGGCGGAAACTGGAAAAAAGCCAGGAAATGAATGTGGCCGCTCAAAAACACGATGGCTGACCCAGACCCCCAGTATCCTTGGGAGTACAGACAACAACTCCTCCCCCCCGCCTTTAAAAAAATGCACTTGGCAGGGTTCCATTTTCTGAGGGGAAATCAACCATTTGGGGGAATCAAACGGGTGGTCAAACATGGGAACCCTGGTAAATGGAAACCAGGACGAAAACTTGCGGGGTTTCCTGGCGGTTTAATCTTGGCCCTTTTCCTGGATTACCATTCACCCTGCCATCCATCCATCCATCCATCCATCCATCCATCCATCCATCCATCCATCCATCCATCCATCCATCCATCCATCCATCCCATACCCAAACAATGGAACCCCACTGGGAAGCAACTCTCAGGGCGCCCGCACGCCCACTTCTTCGCCAGTTGGCTCAGCGGCGCTGCCAGCGCACAGCTGCCCTTCCGAGCACCACATGGAAGACTCCAAAATCTGCAAAGAAGACCTACCACTGGCCATGGGAAAAGAACCTCTCTAATTAACCAACGCCACCTCATTGAAACAACCTCCCGCTTCCCCCGTTACATGGCTCAGACTTCTAGCGAGCCGAACGAAATAAGGCATAAGGTCTCCCCAACATTCTTCACCAGCGCTGCCCTGCGCCCGGCCCTTTTTACACCGCCGAGGAACACAACACCCAGAATCCTCGTCAATTCTGCTTATTGTTTCCTGACAAAGGGACAGGAATGGACGCAATGGGAATTAAACCCAGGGCCACTACTGCCCGGATCTTATGGTAAAACTTTCATGGCCAGAAAACAGGCTCTGCTCACTCATTGCAAGGCTTCCGAAACTCAGTTGGTTACAGCCTGAGGCTGTTAAGGTCAGGGTGGTCGGGTTGTGCCTGCTCCGCTTTGTGCGTTGCTCTTTTTTTTGTGGTCTTGCTGTGTTTTACTCTTCTTGCTGTTGATTTGCTCTTTTGTGCTTCGCTTTGCTCCTGTTGCTCTTTGTGTGCTTGCTCTGTTCTTGTAGTCACATCCTCCTTTTAGTAGCTTCATAGGAAGGCGCAGACAAGGCAGCCTAAGCAATACTAAGACAATTCCATCAACATCCCCAAAAGAACAAGTAAGCCCAGGCCCCCAAACTGCATTTTCTTCATCCAAGCCTCCTCTTCGGTCCTCTTCAATTCTTTTTGATTAGTATTGGCTTAGCATGGCCTTGTGCTGCCTGAATGCTGATTTAGTATTGGTGTAGACTTGGTTGAGAACTGGTTTAGCGCTGTGTTGAGTATAGGGAATTGTTGGCTGGGACAAACTTTCCTCAATTCAGTATCCTGTTTCAATTCTCATAGTATTGGTTTAGTATTGCTCGGTGCTGCCTTTGTGTTGGTCCCGTATTGGCTTAGAATGGGTTCAGAATTGGTTTAGACCTGTTGTTCTTATTCTGCTTTTTAAATGAGTCTTGGGATTTTCTGCCGGAGAAACTTGCCTCAATTGATTGGCACATCTGCGACTCACGAAACTTCGCTCTCACTAAAAGAGACATGGGCACCCGAACCCCGTTCCATAAGTTCCATGCTGAATTTCTCTGAGCGGATCCGACTCGCGCGGACGTTTGCGATGCCTCGCCTTCCAGCGATGCTCGCTCTCCCCTTCCGAGAGGGCCAGTACCAGGAACTGCACGCCTGGGGTCCCGGCCGCGTCGCTTCGCGGAACCGGACGTTTGGAGGACGCCCCAAGCATGGCATGCATTCAACGCCCATTTTAAGGGAGCTTGACACCTTTCCTTTGGAAAGAGATATGTGTTTGGGTGGGTTTAAATAGCGGGAACGAACGCTGGCGACCAAAATCAATCGGCCGTCAACGGTGTTTGACTCAAAGGTTCTGTTCCCCTGTTTCTTGACCAACGGGCGTGCATCAGATTCTGTGGTTTTTAATAGTCCTTCCATGGATTTCCACGAGAAAGGAATCTCTTGGGTGATTCAAAGGAACGCCGCCCAAAAGAAGGGAAGCAAAGCACCACTGGAGCTGGGCGGTCCAAAGTGGCTGGATCACTGTAAAATCATCTTTGGGTTGGTCGAAACGATCCCCTGCAAACAGTTACTCCCCTGCAAATCAGCATGGACCGCTCCCGGCCCCCGGCCCACAAAAAGAAGCACATGTTCTAGAGGAATCTCCTGGCTTCCATATCGGAAGCATGTATGGCTCCCAGCTAAGGTGAATGGCCGAACCCAAGAGCAAAAGAAACAAGTACCCCAATCGCCATTTGGCAGGAATCCAAAGCTCAGAGCTTTCACACATGGCTGTGGGTCAAAACCAATGGTATCCCATTTCGGGGTAGGTGCACCACCCATTTTAGTCTAGTTTAGTGGGGATTGAGAGGCTCACTGGGGGTACGATTTGGATTTTGACCCATGGCCACACTATGACAACATGGGCTGTACAGCTCGGATGAATACAAACTCTACCAGGAATACTGGGTGCTTCGCGGACGATATTTTACCTAGGAATGAACAAATGAAACCTATCCGTCCCCTTGGGCTTCCTTTTGGGACAATTTAAGCATGACTCACTGCATTGGCTTCTCCATTCGCTGGGAACCGTACACTTGGACCGTGGCTCACACGGAGTGGGACCTGCCAAAAGGACCCAAAGCCGCTCAAACGGGGGGTGTCGAAGTGCGGCAAAAAGAAACGACCTATGTATCACAATATGCCAATGTGGTGCTAAACCAAAATGAAACCAATGAACCTTTGAAAACGTGATTCAGGGTTCATACGTTGGTTGAACTGACCCCCAAAAACAACAACATCAACACCAATCAATAAACAAGTCAAAACACAATCTAACAACTGACCCGCTAACATGAAATAAACAATAATGAACTATAAAAAACGAAAAACCAATATACACACAAAGCAACAAACAAGTAACATCAATGCAAGCGCCGAGCGCGATATCAGTCGGCCTGGACTGCTGGGCGCTGCATCCTTGGATTCGCTGGACGGCCGTCAAAACATGCATTTCCCTTATGTAGGTCTCCTAACATGATTAGAGTTAGGCCCAATTATATATAGAATGTATACTTTGTTGTTTGCTTCACTTTGAGTCACTGGTAAAATGTAAAATGTATCCTGAGTCTACCCCAGCAAAATGAACGAAACCTTCTGGGATAGATGTACCTCGGCCCACACAAAATGCTACACAGAAAACTAGACGGTCTGATGCTGTTCCATATTTAGCCGACCTTCTTTTGAGGAGGCCGCACGTATGAGTGCTTCCAACATTAAGGGACCATTTTGGGATAGATTTGAAGGGGCATCAAAAGCACACCAAATTTTAGGAGTTCCCCAGGTAGGAAACTCTTCCTCCGGTTTGCGCAAGGGACATGGGAACGTTTGGGCTTGTCTCTTGGGCTTGTCCCTTTATGTGTCTCAATCGACCATGGCCATAGACTGGGTGTTTTGACCGAATGTCACGTATCCGAAAGAACTCAAGGACAGTGGCAATAGAAAGTCTGATTCTCTTACCCTGCTTGGGCTTTAAACGGGACAATCCAAACACGACGTGTCAAAACCTGGGATTTGGGAACACAGTAAGACGAAAGGACACCAATCATTTGGAGGGGTCAACTCCTTTTGACACGGCTCGCTTGGTTTGGAAAAAATGGCCTGCGCGGTGCACAAGTTTGCTTCCCAACCTCAAGGGGTCGCCGAGCTGGGTAATTATCTCTCATATTAGTGACCTCCCAAGGGCTAAGTCGACTTCCTTGAGGTGACCAATATTATTTGGCTTCCAATTGAAGCCCTAAGAATGGCAAGGATTTCCTTTTGGGCCCCCTCAGCAAGCAAAAGCAGACAAAAAAAGGGCTCAACCATACGACGGCCATACGAGATCCCCAAACTGTGGATGTTACCAGGAAATTCAACTCTCAGAATCCATGTAAATGGGGTCACCCGTATGAAGACGTTGCTTCTCTTTGGTTCAAGGGTAGTTCAGCTTCCCTGGAAGCAACTCCATTGCCAGAACTCGGCAAAGGGCGGCCCACCATGACGGAATGGTGCCGCAACCCGAAACCTTACGGGGTAAAACATTGGCCATGAAAAGCACCAAAGGAAACACCACAAGCCTAAGCATGAACCATGCCAATTGGTCCCTGCAACAGCTTCCCCCAACCACATGCATACTATTGTGATTCCGGCCCATACTCAATTCATTCAACCTTAAACCCAAAATAAGTTCAACAAATATCCCAAGGGTCGATTTGCCTTGCAGCCGAAGCTCACGAAGCACACCTGGAAAGCTTCGCTCTGAGCGCCCTGCTTTGGCCATCGGGCCATCGGCCGTATCGGCCGGACTTCGAGTCGCAAGGCTCCGCTTTGAGACGAACGAGGCTAGGCATCCCTGTCGAATTTGGCCTAAGGTCGAACATCGCGAATAAGTAACTCATGTTGACCTAGTCTGACCTTCTGGTTTTCCCCTGGTGACCAGTCTTTGGCAGTTGAAAGCACTTAGAAGGAAATACAAAGGGTATGGGTTAAGTGGCTTGAGTGGATCGATGCCAGGGCTCTCAACTGCGGTGCGCACCTTCGCTTGTGGCCCCTTCCATGTCGTGGCTCAGAGCCAAAGCCAAGCCGCGACGTCTGTTCCAAAGTGCCATCCCACTAACATGTACAGCCACAACATCCTGCAACATGACACGTCGTCTACTCACCATCTGCACAAATTGCTATGGTTCAAGAAGCGGAAATATGGCAACTCCTTCCATGGAAGGCCCCGTGTCCCCCCGGATCGGTGAGCTCATTCGATTTGTTTGGTAGAACTATCGCTCTGCTTTACTCTGGAATCGATGAGCAGCAAATAGTCTCTAGCGGAAATCGACGTCTCATGTCAACGAGGTCAGCCTTGGGATGGCAACATGGGAGTGGGGAACCCCTCCTTTTGCATGGCTTAACAAGGTTCCAGAACCAAATCGTAGCGGATAACAGACCCCTCCACGACTCGCTGATCTGACGCCGTGTAAATATGACGACTACCGACAAAGCTCCATGCTCAAGTAACTCCTACAAATCAAGTGAAATTCACACAGGGTGTCCCCCTAAAACCCTCTGCAAATGAAGTTGGTTGGGTTGGACATTGATCTGGAACGGAGTGAATTGAAAGCTGAGGGGCAGAAAGTACTTTTCCAGGAGAATTGAAAAGTGCTCAACCCGATTCTTGATGGGGGCTGCATAGTATCCCATCCAAGGTTGCTTGAGCCGAACCCCAGCACATAAAGCTAAACATTCTAAGCCTGGTATATTGCTTATCTTGGTCAACATTCAATACTCAACCTGGCATGTCAAGGGCAGATGTGTAGGATTTTACTGAAACAAATGGGTGTTTCTCAACATCAGGGACCGCAGGTGGTTTGTTTCCATGATTTCCTTTCAATCCATGCCAAAAGGGCTCCGTATTTTTGAGGAACACCCAAATCCACGACGTGGGTGTCTGCTCTGACCGCCGCGTGGATTCCTCCAAAGTCGCCCTGACTGCCTGCCTCCTCCTTTGCGACGGCATCGGTGGGTACCTTGGGCTCTTCTTTCACCTTGGGCCGAGAGAACTTGTTGAAGGAAAACAAAGGGAAAATCGACCAATGGGGGGGACCCCTAAAAAAGGAAAACCCCATATGTGTCGTCGCTGTAAACACCTTGGCCGGTTTAGTTGGCGAAGCTCAGTTACTCTACTTGTTTCTCAAGATGTTGGACCCATTGTGGTTGGTCTTTCAAGGGACATCGGAAGAAAACCAACAATTTCAGGAGACCACTGTTTTGAGAACCCACCGGATGCTTTGTTGGCGACCCTTGATTGGTGGATTGGCGGTTTGGCTGGGAATAGATGCCTGCAGTGGTAACTCGAGGCACGGGGGCAGGTTTAGTTGCCAATGATTGGACGTAACTTATAACCAACATCTGAGAGGTTCCAAAAAGGACCGCGCCCAGAGAGCCAAAGCTGTCCAACTATCTCCTCCAACAGCCTAGTGTTCAAAGTTGTTCAACCCGAAAACTGACTCCTGCATTCGCCTATCGCGCCAGCAAGCTAACTCCACGGCTGCAGAACAGAAACCAAAGTCCAGGTAGGGAGCAAAATGGGTTCCGCGTTTTGGACATAGATCGACGAAACCTAAAGTAGTTGAAAACTGGGTCCAAAAAATGCCATCCCCAGAAGCAACCTTCAAATGGCTTAAGGCAGGGGCGCCACCCCAAAAGCAATCTGAAGGATGCCTCAAAATGTTCACTTCAAAGAACTCAGTTCAGCCGGGATTCGGAGGAGGAAGTAACATGAGCTCCTTAATGCTAGTAAACCACCAAGCTGACACACGGGAGACTCCAGTAAGTGAGATGGTGGGGCAGACCTCCCGTCAACCCCGGACAAAGACTTGCTGCATCGAGCCAAGCAGTGTTCAGGATTTCTGGCTGAATTGGCCGCCCCCTTTCAAAAGGAAAACCACCGCCACCCAAGGAAGCCCACCGTTTTCAGGGGTTCCCTATCTTTTGAAGCACCGTCCTGAAGCTGCTGAACACAGGAGCGCCTTGAGCCCACAAAGAACATGCCTGGCGTATGTTGAAACCCAGCCCCTACCTTTGAAGATTCATCCAGAAAACACAAAGGATGGTGAAGGTTTCTACTGTTTCCCATGTTTGAGATAGTTGAATTGATCTCGTTATCGGTTTTTGGCCAGCGACGTTGGACCAGTGGGGGGGCATCTGTCAGACTTGATATGTTCTCTTCATGTTGATCGAACACAAACACGACTGGCGAAGTTGGCCGCACGCACGCCTCGGTCTTCACCTCCATCTTCATTACCTCCCCCTTCACAGGTGCCTGGGGCGTCGGTTCAAAGGCTGGGTTCAACCTTCGTCCCTGTTTCAAGTGCAAGTGCAAGAGAGCCGACAAGCGCGTTTTTTTCAGGCAAAGGCATCCCCGGGGCAAAAGCCCCAGTACAGAACATTAGTCTCGAGCTCGGCGTTCCCCCGAACGACTGAGCTCATGATTTGCACAGGGGTACCTTGCATATTCTTCAGGGATCCTTCTTGCCGAACACAAAAAGCAAAAACCTGGAACGACGAGTTTTCGGGCAAATTAAGGAACACATGAGCGTTGGTTTTTATCCCTACAAACTTGCTTGGACATTATTCAAGCTTCCGCGGACCCTTCCGCATCCTTGCTGCGGGCCAAGAGGTCCCTTCCGCGAACTTCCGCGGCACATGTGTTTCATTGTTTGCTTCCGCAAACCTTCCGCGGGGCATGGTTTACAAGTTTTGCTTCCGCGAGCATTGGCGCAGAAAGGAAAGTCATTTTAAGTGAGATAGTGTTCCGCCGCAGCTTGTGTAGGCTTGGGCTCCATTGGGCTACCCATGCTACTTGGCCGCTTGCCTGCAAACACGGGGCCACCCTTCCGCGGAGCTTCGAGTAAGCGTTACGTTTCTTGTACGCAGCAACACCTTTTCTTCTACTGGAATTGGTTCTCCGAGCTTTTCCATGCACGCACTGAAACATTTAGTTGTATATCAGCCACCAAGCTTCCGCAAACCTTCCGCGAACAAATCTCTTCCGCGAGCCTTCCGCATGCTTCCGCGTGCGGCGCGGCGCACATTTTCAATAATATTGTCCCTCTCCCCACTAAATTAGCTTGCGGGTAAAAAAACCGCCGCTCACATGGAAAACAATAGTCAAGCCCTATGGACAGCTCCCCTTTGCCTTCCCTCCCAAGACTCCCAATGAAAGACCCTCATGTTGCAAACTCCTTCAGCCAAGCGATCCACGAGCTCCTTGGCCCCGTCTCTGAGTCCCTCCGTCCCACGCCTTGGGCAGTTCCTTGAGGCCCTTCAGCTCCGAGTCCTGGCAGTGAAATGGAAGGGGTTCCTCCATTTGCTGAGAAGTCCCCTGGAAAATAAAGAATGTCCAGAAGTCATAGATTCCCTTGGAAACCAACAGGGGACAATTAAAAAAAAAACATCTTAACCAAATGGAAGGGTTGTGCCAAGCAAGCTCTCACGCGCGCGCATTGGCCAAGTCCAAACTTGTTAGTGGCATCTTCTCAATGACATCAACAAGAACTGAGGCAGTGAGCCCGTCTTTTGGGAAAAGGGATAGCCAAGCCTGGAAACCCGAAGAAATCAAACATTCGAATGCTCGTGGCAGAAGTGATGGGAATATTGGATCTTTGAACACCACAGGCAGTCGGGAGGTGCCGACACAAGGTTCCCACTGCAACAGCCCGAGCTCGTCACAAGGCAAGCAAACCATGCCATGCTGCCCATTTTTAGAGAACCTTCATTCTGGGTAACTTGGTTTTCCCACCGAACCGGTGAGCTCGTGGTACTTTCTGCAAAGCTTCCAACTTCCAACATGACCTGGAAGAGCACCTTCCAGATTCTTTCCAGGGATTGTTCTGTCCAGAGCAGACGACTCAAACACCTAGGAAGCAGCCAGACAACAAGATAAGCCCTAGAAAAACGCGTAGCTTTCCCTCTATTCAATCAAAAGCAGGAAGCCTGCAATAAGCGATCACTTAGTGAAGTACCTTCACCCCGGTAGCTCCTTCACCCATGTGAGCTCGAAATAAAACAGGTAGACACAACATTGACTCAAATGTGACGTACTACAGGAGTATAAAACATCAGATTCTCCTTCATTTCAGACTCCAAAGGCTCCATGAGCAATAGTTGCCACATTCAATGCCACAAATTTATCCAAATCTGGGTAAATATCCCCTACGAGCCGGGCATGTGATCGGGATCAACCCAGGGTTGTGCTAACCTCTTGTTCAAACCAGCTTCAGCAGGGTATTGGTTCAACAACCCCTTTCCCCCCAACCTGGCTTTGGGTTTTTCCTTTGACTCACAACAAGACGAGCCACCCAACCTTTGATTGAGGTCGTCGGTTTTGGAATGCCCGGCCGCCCGACTTTGCGCTCGATCCAACGTACTCGCCGGGCGCGCCGTACCCAAGGTCTGCGCTTTGATGTTCTCGAGCTTGGCGTCGCGGTGGGAGGCGAACCTCGGCCGGGACACAGAGAGAAAACGGTAAGGGGCCATGGCCCGCCCCCTTTTGGTTCGCTTTAAGCTATGAATTATTGGGTGTTTAGCACCCAGTTGTAAGAAGTCGCCATTTCTGTGGCAAATGGGCTCTCCATATGACTTTGTGGCCTGTTTCGGGCTTGATGGTAACAGTGCTGTCGGAAATCCTCGAGGTACACCATAATGATCTCAAATGGCCAAAGAAAAAGTTAGTGTCAATTTGAGCTGGAATGGACCCTCAGGCAAAACGTAGACATGTTGCTTTTTTCAAACATCAGGGACCCCTCAAACTGAGAAACTGCGTGGTTCCGTGACATAGGACCCCACATTCTTTGGACTGCCTCCACTTTCCTGGGAAGCTCATGAATGTTGTCCCATAGCATCAACACAAGGTTCCCTACTTCCGAGACACTTCAAATGCTGCCAGCCAATGAAGGACACATCTTTGGGCAAATCGGTTCGGATACAAAGGGATCCCCAGCAATGGGAGGTTGCTTTTTTTTCAGTTCAACACCATCCCTCCAAACAGCCCCTCATGTCCCTCAAGGGTGCATGTCAGGTCGGGTTACACGGGGATGGGAGAGGGGGGTATCCCAGTTAATCCTTGACTTTTTCAGGACCGCCGTTGCACAAAACCAGTCGGGGGACCCGTTGCATGGGTCCTAAACGGGTTGCAAAGGCACGCCGGCTAAGACCCCGCGTCTCCTGGTCATCTGTTGCTATTTTCCTTGTATCTGCCTTTGTTTGCTTCGGCTTTCACTGCGAAACTGATGATATTTTACGGATTGGTTTGGTCGAGTCGCCCCTTTGAGACCTGTCGCATCTGAGATCCCTGGCCCCAACCCCTTCAAGGTGCTGTCGCGGAAGCCTTGCGCCATCTGGTCCTCGTTGCTGGTGACCACCTGCGTCGCGCGAAAAAAAGTGAGCGGGCTCCTCATTATGTGTTCCCGAGCGCATCACCCCACTCAGTTCTTCAGTCACCTTGGAGAAAGAAGGGAACCCTTTTTGGGGAAGACCATTCTTAGTGGGGCAGGAACCAAAAAAGAGGGAAAAAGGGTGTCACTGAACAACGGAGCCCACAAAGCATGCTTTTGGGATCGCAAAAGGGTTATGCATAGGTTGCCCAAGAGAAATGCCAGGATTGGAAAGGCCGTGGGCCATGTTCAACAAGCGCATTCAAGCGGAAGGTACGACACCTTCCTGGCGCCACGGAGGCCTGAGACCGGCTACTGTGCTTCTGACAGTCGGCATGGAGGAGCCCCGAAGCCGGGCTCACGAGTCCATTCTGATTTCGAGGCCCTTGAAGCTCCAAAGGAAGTGCCCGCGTCTCAGTTGTCTCAAATGGCTTCTTGGCTGCTTGGGCTGCTAGCCAAAATACAAGTGCCAGCCAAGTCAATGTAAGGCGAAGTGCCTTGTCTTAAGCACAAGCTGCCTGCCAAGCCCTTGAAGGTGAACGTGACCCCTTTTTGGCTGCACTACCAAAACAAGGCCTGGTTTCTGAAAACCGATTTTACCGGGGCACAGGGCGGAAAGGCTCAAACAGGAAGAAACTGTGTATGTGCCATGAGGGCCATAGGGATTCGGACCAACGGTGGCTTTCCTCTTCTCACTTTCTGAGTTGATGGGCCAAAAAAAGTCCAACCATTTTTGTTTGCCACTGAAATGGTCTTCCCAAAAAGTTTAAAGTCCATGAACTCAGGACGTGAGTGTTTATCCCAACTGCCATTTGCTTCAGCCCCCTGAAAACAAACAAACAAATACATATTCCAGTAGATTCCCTTAAAACCGACAGGGGGGAAATTAAGAAACCTCTTAAGCAAGTGGAAGTTTATCCCGTTTCCCAAGCTGCCTAAAGCCAAAAACCGCCCAGGTCGACGGTTGCCTCTTCGCCCAGCTCGTTCCTCATGACCTTCTTCTGTGGTCCCATGGCCTGAGAAAAGCAAGCGACGAGTCGACGAGTCGTGTGGTCCCTTGACGGCTTTGAAGGGGGAAACCGCCAGGAAACAGGTGCTTTTTTTTACAAACAATGAGGAAACATGTGTTTTTCTTGCGGGTCCAAACCCCAACAAGGAAACCAGCCAGTTTCTCCATCGGATGGTTTGTTCGCAACGGGCTCAGGTGAAGGCAAGGCCCAGGGTTCTTGGCTTAGGATTCTTCAACCCACAGATTCCGATGCTGGTCCCTGGGAAAACGGACACATTGTGTGGTCCAATCCTCCAAAAGGACCCAGTCTGTGGGCACGTGGCTAATGAAACATCCAACCCTGAAAAACCTGCCAGAGGAAGACACTAGAAGGAACATGGAACTATAGACACATTCAGGCGCCGAACCAGACCTTTTGTTAATGCGCCATAAATAACTGCCCCACATCATCACACTATCATGACCACCAGAAGTTAATATCGGACTACCCACAATCGACACATACCGCGCGCAAAACTCGCCCTTCGGGACGGACGGAGCCCTAAAAATTGGCAGGTCGATGGACAGAAATTTTGTCTGTTGCTCATTTCGTCACCAAGCCGGGTCATCGCCGCCTTTCTGACAGGAAACGGCGCGCGTTGGAAAACCCAAGACGCACCAGCTCACTGACGGCTGGGCCAAACCGTTGTTCAAACCTATCTAAAATGGAATCCGTTGGGTTGCCAATTTGTCTGGTGGTTTTGTAACACTTGCCACGAATCTAGCCATCTGGAGAGGTAATCATGGCAAGTCAGCGAGTGCTTGCAGTCAAAGGACCTGAACTAAGACAGGGTTGTGTCCAAAGAAACACCAAACAGGATGCTAAGTCAAATTTGCCCAAAAGGGGATGCTGCAAACCACCAAGAATAAATACAAGAAGCCCTAAGAAAAACATGGCTTGACACTGGAAACCCTGGATCTGATCGACTCGCTCCACTCCAACTACAACAAAGTCGTAAGGGTCCACAAAACACTGAGCCTAAAATCCACCGGGTAGGTTTTGATCCGGGGTCGACACCAATGTCAACTTTCGATTTATCCTGATGTCCGTGCTGATCAGGAGTGACTCCCCATTATGCTTGGCCACATGCAGAACGCAGATTTGCCTGTCTTTGTTGTTTTGCTTCTTTTTAGTCCGCCCTAAAACATAAAATAGTTTTGGAGAAGACCCTGTTTAAGCATGGCTGGGGCCCTCCCCCCGCCGCCCGATTTGTCCGAAGCTACATTTTCACATCCGGGAGGGAGGTGTGAAACTGGCGGGGGGAGATCTGCGATTCTGTTCAAAGTCTCAACCGCACATCCTTGAATTGAATTGGGGCCCATGTATAGTGCGTATCTATCAGTTAGCACTTTTTAGCAGGCGGCACAGTTAGCACATCCCTGGGTTGGCCGGAATGCCCCCGTCAGCCCCGAACAGTTAGCACACACCTGCCACACCCCGAAACCGAAAGGGGCGACCAACAGTTAGCACATGCCTCTCTGGTTGTGGGCAGAGATACGCTTTCTGAAATGAGCAACTTTCGCAATGCAGTACAAGTGTAGTAAAGGAAGCACACTTGGCAGATCCGTCTCAAAAGTCGCAACTTTTCAGTACAAGTGTCGTAAAGGAAGTACACTTTGGCAGCTCCGGCTCGAGAGCCGCAACTTTTCAGCACAACTGTAGTACAGGAAGTACGCATTGGCAGCTCCAGCCCGGACGTCTCAACTTTTCCGTACAAGTGTAGTACAGAAGTACGCATTGGCAGCTCCTGCCCGGAAGTCTCAAGTTTTCACTTCAAGGAAGTATGCTTTGGCAGCTCCGCCTCGAAAGTCGCAACTTTTCAGTACAAGTGTAGTGAAGAAAGTACACTTTGGCAGCTCCGCCTCGAAAGTCACAACTTTTCAGTACAAGCGTAGAAAAGGAAGTACATGTTGGCGGCTCCGGCTCGAAAATCGCAACTTTCCAGTACAAGTGTAGTAAAGGAAGTACACTTTGGCAGGTCGGGCTCAAAAGTCGCAACTTTCCAGTACAAGGAAGTACATTTTGGCGGCTCCGGCTCAAAAATAGCAACTTTCCAGTAGAAATGTAGCAAAGGAAGTAGATTTGGCAGATCCGGCTCGAAAGTCCAGTACAAGCGTAGTAAAGGAAGTACACTTCGGCAGCTCCAGCTCAAGAGTCTCAACTTTTCAGCACACGTGTAGTATAGTGCGTATCAATCAGTTAGCACTTTTTTCCTAGGCAGATAGCACATTACTGTGTTGGCCGGAATGCCCCCGTCACCCCTGAACAGTTAGCACACACCTGCCACACCCTGGAACCCAAAACAGCGGTCAACAGATAGCACATGGGGCTCTCTGGCTTTGGGCAGGCGAACAGGACATCAAAGGGCTACATACGCTTTCTCGAATGTTCATGGAAGCACACGTGTCAAATCTTCACAAAGCGTATATATAGAAACTTGCAGAACCCAGTGAGCCTATGATGGAGGAAGGGTGTGCGGTCGACTGGCTTACATGGAGCTTGCGTGGATAGGTGATGCTTTACTTGGCCCTAGTACTTTGTTGAACGTTATTATTGTGTTACAGTGCTTTTGAACTTTGGCAGCTCCGGCTCAAAAAAAGCAACTTTGTAGCACAAGTCTAGCTACGCGAAGTACACTTTCGCAGCTCCAGATCGAAAATCCCAACCTTGTAGCACACAAGTCTAGCACGCGAAGTGCACTTCCGCAGCTCCAGCTCGAAAATCGCAACTTTGTAGTGCAAGTCTAGTGCGCGAAGTGCACTTCCGCAGCTCCAGCTCGAAAATCGCAACTTTGTGGTACAAGTCTGTGCGCGAAGTACACTTCCGCAGCTTCAGCTCAAAAATCGCAACTTTGCAGTACAAGTCTAGTACGCGAAACACACTTCCGCAGCTCCAGCTCGAAAATCGCAACTTTGTAGTACAAGTCTAGTACGCGAAGCACACTTCCAAATCGCAACTTTGTAGTGACACTCTAGTGCGCGAAGCACCCTTCCGCAGCTCCAGCTCGAAAATCGCAACTTTGTAGTACAAGCCGAGCACGCGCGAAGAACGCCTTAGCGTTTTACGGCGGCCACGCAAGGGTCCCACCCCAACTAAGCTGCAACTGCAGGGTTTTTTGTAGAGCCACGTGTTAACTAACGGTTCTCGTTTTTGGGGGAGACCTTATCGTTGTCCGTGGCTTTTTGGAGTCGTAGGCCAAAGTGTACCCCCTTTACCAAAGTGGTCTACACGTGTTTTGTCCGTGGCTCTTTTGTGTCCCACGACTCCCCAGGGTGAAAGACAAGAGCTTGCCAACATACAAATGGATTGCCAGGTGCCAAATTCTAGCGCGTTGACGTGTGGAAATCCAGCAATGCAGCTCTGGCTTGCAAGTCGCAACTTTTCAGTACAAGCGCAGTCAAGGAAATACACTTTGGCAGCTCCGGCTCGAAAGTCGCAACTTTTCAGTACAAGGAGATACACTTTGGCAGCTCCGGCTCGAAGGTCGCAACTTGTCAGTGCAAGTGTAGTAAAGGAAGTACACTTTGGCAGCTCCGCCTCGAAAGTCACAACTTTTCAGCACATGTGTAGAGTAAAGGAAACGCACTTTGGCAGCTCCGGCACCAAAGTCGCAACTTTTCAGTACAACTGTAGTAAAGGAAATACACTTTGGCAGCTCCAGCTCAAAGGTCGCAACTTGTCAGTACAAGTGTAATAGACAAAGTACACTTTGGCAGGCAAACGTACAAACGCTCGGGCTCCCGCTTGGGGCGACACGGATGCCACGCAACAGGTGTCAGCAAAAGGAAGAGCAACCGCGTTCGAGTTTCTGCTCGGGCCGAGCACGGGTGCCGCGCAAGGGCACAAGCAAAGGCAAGCGAAGCCACGCTCGGAATCCCGCTCGGATCCTGCTCGGATCCCGCTCGGGCCGAACGCGGATGCCACGCAAAGGCGTCAGACCCTCTTGCGGAAGCCATACAGTTAGCGCACGCCAGACGCTCTTGCACCTGGCTTGGCCATGTCAGCCAGCCAGGATGCAACCGCGCTGCTCTTACAGTATTTGCCGTTTCCTGCAACGGCAGCCCAACTGTCTTGATAATTGAGTTTCGCTTTGGGATTCACAAACAACGGGCCCCTAAAAGCCTGGCAACTCCACCCCTGAAAGCCTGGCAACTCCAACCCTAAAGCAATGCTTCCTGCGACTTGAAAGGGCGCCCGTAGAATAAAACAACACTATCAAGAAGCTTGCATTGTCCGAGTTTTGCGTCCAACCGCAAACACGTTATCGTAGCAAAACGGTTGGGCCACCAAGTTTCGAAGTGAAGCTGACTTGGGCACCGTGCACAAGCTTTACCCGCAAGACAAAGACAAGTCCATAATCATAAAAAAACACCGTGCCCTGGTTTTACTCTTGAAAGCCCACAAGTTTCGCCGGGGCCGCGCCCGCAAACAGGCTTGGGATCCTGCTCGGGCCGAGCACAGACGCCGCGCAAAGGCGCTGGTAAGGACCAAAGCAAAGCAGACATGCTCGGGATCCCGCTCGGGCCAAACACGTGCGCCGTGCCAAGGTGCAGGTAAGGACCACCGCAGCCACGCTCGGGAGTCCACTCAGGCCAACTATGGATGCAGCGCGCAGGCGTAGCCCGCTCGGGATGCCGCTCGGCTTGAGCACGGGTGCCACGCAACGGCAAGAGCAAAGGCAAGCGAAGCCAATCCCGCTCGGGGCGAACGCGGATGCCACGCATAGGTGTCACTTGCGGAAGCCATACAGTCAGCACACGCCAGATTCTCTTGCGCCTCGTTTGGCCGTGTCAGCCAGGACTCTTCGCATTACGCTTGCCAACGCGCTTCTCCTACAGTACTCTCCGTTTCCTGCAACGGCAGCCCAGCTGTCTTGATAAGTGAATTCGGCTTTCGGAAGTACAAAGAACGGGCAGCCTAAACTCCACCCCTAAAAGCCTGACAACTCCACCCCTAAAGCAATGCTTCCTGCGACTTGAAAGGGCGCCCGTAGCAAAAATAAACAACATTATCAAGAAGCTCGCATTGTCGGAGTGTTGCACCATGTTGCATCCAAATGCAAATGCATTATCGTAGCGGAACAGTTGGGCCATCAAGTCCCGAACTCAAGCTGGGCTAGGACACTGTGTAACAGCCTTACCAGCAAGAAAACGACAAGTCCATAATCCTGAAGAAACACCGTGCTCTGGTTTCACTCTTGAAAGCCCACAAATACGCTCGAAGTTTTGCCGGGGCCGCCCGCAAACAGGCTTGAGGCCCCGGGGCCGAGCACAGACGCCGCGCAAGGCGCTGGTAACGCGCAGGCGGCTGAAAGGACCAAAACGGCCAGGCTCGCTAGCCCGCTCGGGATCCCGCTCGGGCCGAGCACGGATGCCGCGCGAAGCACCGCTCGGGATTTCCGGGGCGAGCGCGGATGCCACGCAAAGGCAGACCCTCTTGCGGAAGCCATACTGTTAGCACACGCCAGACCCTCTTGCGCCTCGTTTGGCCGTGTCAGCCAGGGCTCTTTGCATCACAATAGCAATAGCTGTCTTGACAATTGACTTTGGCTTTGGGATTCACAAACAACGGGCCCCTATAAAAGCCTGGCAACTCCACCCCTAAAGCAATGCTTCTTGCGACTTGAAAGGACGCCCGTAGCAAACATCAACGACATCATCAAGAAGCTCGCGTTGTCCGAGTGTTGCATCATGTTGCATCCAAACGCAAACGCATTATCGCAGCGGACAGTTGGGCCTGTGTAAAAGCTTTACCCGCAAGAAAACGACAAGTCCATAATCCTGAAGAAGCACCATGCTCTGATTTTACTCTTCAAAGCCCACAAATACGCTCGAAGTTTTGCCGGGGCCGCGCCAACAGGCTTGGGATCCCGCTCGGGCCAAACCCGTGCCAAGGCGCAGATAAGGACCAACACCGTCACGCTGGGGAGTCCACTCGGGCCAGCTATGGATGCAACGCGCAGGCGCCTGCAAGGACCAAAGCGGCCAGGCTCGCTTGCCCGCTCGGGATCCCGCTCGGGCCGAGCACGGGTGCCACGCAAGGAAAAAGCAAAGGCAAGCCACGCTCAGGATCCCGCTCGGGATCCCGCTCGGGGCTGCCACGCAAAGGTGTCACTTGCGGAAGCCATACAGTTAGCACACGCCAGATTCTCTTGCGCCTCGTTTGGCCGTGTCAGCCAGGACTCTTCGCATTACGCTTGCCAACGCGCTTCTCCTACAGTACTCGCCGTTTCCTGCAACGGCAGCCCAGCTGTCTTGATAAGTGAATTCGGCTTTCGGAAATACAAAGAACGGGCAGCCTTAACTCCACCCCTAAAAGCCTGACAACTCCACCCCTAAAGCAATGCTTCCCGCGACTTGAAAGGGCGCCCGTAGCAAACATATGCAAAAAATACACGACATTATCAAGAAGCTCGCATTGTCGGAGTGTTGCACCATGTTGCATCCAAATGCAAATGCATTATCGTAGCGGAACAGTTGGGCCATCAAGTCCCGAACTCAAGCTGGGCTAGGACACTGTGTAACAGCCTTACCAGCAAGAAAACGACAAGTCCATAATCCTGAAGAAACACCGTGCTCTGGTTTCACTCTTGAAAGCCCACAAATACGCTCGAAGTTTTGCCGGGGCCGCGCCCGCAAACAGGCTTGAGGCCCCGCCCGGGCCGAGCACAGACGCCCCGCAAGGCGCTGGTAACGCGCAGGCGGCTGAAAGGACCAAAACGGCCAGGCTCGCTAGCCCGCTCGGGATCCCGCTCGGGCCGAGCACGGATGCCGCGCTCGGGATTTCCGGGGCGAGCGCGGATGCCACGCAAAGGCAGACCCTCTTGCGGAAGCGGGCTCTTTGCATCACGCCTGCCAACCCGCTTCTCTACTGCAATAGCTGTCTTGACAATTGACTTTGGCTTTGGGATTCACAAACAACGGGCCCCTATAAAAGCCTGGCAACTCCACCCCTAAAGCAATGCTTCTTGCGACTTAAAAGCACGCCCGTAGCAAACATCAACGACATCATCAAGAAGCCCGCGTTGTCCGAGTGTTGCATCATGTTGCGTCCAAACGCAAACGCATTATCGCAGCGGACAGTTGGGCCTGTGTAAGAGCTTTACCCCCAAGAAAACGACAAGTGCATAATCCTGAAGAAGCACCATGCTCTGATTTTACTCTTCGAAGCCCACAAATACGCTCGAAGTTTTGCCGGGGCCGCCCCAACAGGCTTGGGATCTCGCTCGGGCCGAGCACAGATGCCGCACAAAGGCGCTGGTAAGGACCAAAGCAGACACGCTCGGGATCCCGCTCGGGCCAAACCCGTGCCAAGCGCAGATAAGGACCAACACCGTCACGCTCGGGAGTCCACTCGGGCCAGCTATGGATGCAACGCGCAGGCGCCTGCAAGGACCAAAGCGGCCAGGCTTGCTTGCCCGCTCGGGATCCCGCTCGGGCCGAGCACGGGTGCCACGCAAGGAAAAAGCAAAGGCAAGCCACGCTCAGGATCCCGCTCGGGATCCCGCTCGGGGCTGCCACGCAAAGGTGTCACTTGCGGAAGCCATACTGTTAGCACACGCCAGATTCTCTTGCGCCTCGATTGGCCGTGTCAGCCAGGACTCTTCGCATTACGCTTGCCAACCCGCTTCTCTACTGCAATAGCTGCCTTGACAATTGCATTTGGCTTTGGGATTCACACAACGGGCCCCTATAAAAGCCTGGCAACTCCACCCCTAAAGCAATGCTTCTTGCGACTTGAAAGGACGCCCGTAGCAAAAATCAACGACATCATCAAGAAGCTCGCGTTGTCCGAGTGTTGCATCATGTTGCATGCAAACGCAAACGCAGTATCGCAGCGGACAGTTGGGCCCGTGTAAAAGCTTTACCCGCAAGAAAAAGACAAAGCACCGTGCTCTGATTTTACTCTTCAAAGCCCACAAATACGCTCAAAGTTTTGCCGGGGCCGCGCCCGCAAACAGTCTTGGGATCCCGCTCGGGCCGAGCACAGATGCCGGGCAAAGGCGCTGGTAAGGACAAAAGCAGACACGCTCGGGATCCCGCTCGGGCCAAACACGTGCGCCGTGCCAAGGCGCAGATAAGGACCAACACCGTCACGCTCGGGAGTGCAATGCAACGCGCAGGCGCCTGCAAGGACCAAAGCGGCCAGGCTCGCTAGCCCGCTCGGGATCCCGCTCGGGCCTTGCAAAGGCAAGCGAAGCCACGCTCGGGTTCCCGCTCGGGATCCCGCTCGGGGCAAACGCGGATGCCACGCAAAGGCGTCACTCTTGCGTAAGCCATACAGTTAGCACATGCCAGACCAACTGCGCCCCTAAAAGCCTGCTTCTCCACAGCTAAAGCAATGCCTCCTGCGACTTGAAAGCGCGCCCGTAGTAAACGACTGACATTATGAAGAAGCTTGCTTTGTCCGAGTGTTGCATCATGTTGCACGCAAACGCAAACGCATTACCGTCCCGAACTCAAGCTGGGCTAGGACACCGTGTGGAAGCTTTACCCGCAAGAAAAGACAAGTCCATCATCCTGTTTAAAAACACCGTGCTCTGGCTTTACTCTTGAAAGCACACAGGCACGCTCGAAGTTTTGCACCGCAGAGAGGCTTGGGATCCTGCTCGGGCCGAGCACAGACGCTGCGCAAAGGAGCTGGTGAGGACCAAAAGCAGACACAGTCGGGACCGCGCTCCGGCCAAACACGTGTGCCGCGCCAAGGCGCAGATAAGGACCACTCGGGCCAACTACTATGGATGCAACTCGCAGGCGGCTGAAAGGACCAACACGGCCAGGCTCGCTGGCCCGCTCGGGATCCCACTTGGGGCGAGCACGGGTGCCACGCAAAGGCGTCAGACCCTCTTGCCGAAGCCATACAGTTAGCACACGCCAGACCCGCTTGCGCCTCCTTTGGCCGTGTCAGCCAGGAGTGTTCGCATCACGCTTGCCAACGCGCTTCTCCTACAGTTTTTGCCAAGCAGACACGCTCGGGACCCCGGCCAAACGTCTGACTTACAGTTAGCACACGCCAGACCCTAGCGCCTTCTCAGCTGGTGTCAGCCAGGACTCTTTGAATCATCACGCTTGCCAATGCGCTCCTCCTAACTACAGTCTTTGCCCCTCACTGGAATGGCAACGCAGCAGTTTTAGTGCGTGGCATGCACCCCCATTATTCGGCGAAGGGCGCGCTTCTCCCTTAGGTGCATCCATCGGCGCAACTGCGGCACCCCCCCCCCCAGGATGTTTCGAAGTAATGATGATTCTGGCATGGCACCCTGCAACAGCACCCTGCGCAACTCTGCAGCACCCTGCGCAGCTCTGAGTCTCGTCCTGCCTGCCTTCCTTCCTTCCTTCCTTCCTTTGCTTCCTTTGCTTCCTTTGCTTCCTTTGCTTCCTTTGCTTCCTTTGCTTCCTTTGCTTCCCTTGCTTCCCTTGCTTCCCTTGCTTCCTTGCTTCCTTGCTTCCTTGCTTCCTTGCTTCCTTGCTTCCTTGCTTCTTGCTTCCTTGCTTCCTTGCTTCCTTGCTTCCTTGCTTCCTTGCTTCCTTGCTTCCTTGCTTGCTTGCTTGCTTGCTTCCTTCCTTCCTTCCTTCCTTTCCTTTGCTTCCTTTGCTTCTTCCGCTTCCTTCGCTTCCTTCGCTTCCGTGCTTCCTTCCGTCCTTCCTTCCAATGCCCATGTAAAGCTATTTTGATGCCAAGCCTTATTTCAAAGACCTTGAACAATCCGACTGCCAGACTAGTTGGAGTGCTAACTGTTGGGCCTCAACCACGGCTTGGGAAAAAACGCTGCGCAGGCGCCCAAACAGTTAGCACTCAACGTTGGAATGCCGTGTGCTAACTGATTGATACTCACTATAAGTAACAAACCAAAAGTGAAGCAACACCTCTCGGTTGCTTTCTGCTCCCCTGCTAAAAGTTTGACTTTTAGCGGTGTTAAAAAAAAAAAAGCATTAGTTGGCAGAAAGTTGAAGTCCTAACATCCCTTGGCAAAATGCAAAGACCTCACAGGCCCCGCCTCCCGGCCCTCGTCGTTCTTCTTCGACTTCAGGAACTCCTGGCGAGAAAAGCGGGGCGCGGCGGCGCGGGGCACCGCCCGAGGTGCCAACTGCGATGCTCTTGAGCTCGCGCCGACGACCCCCTGCCGCATCCGTTTTCCTCCGCGGCCTTCCGCCGCGCGCTTCGTTGCCGCCTTCCTGACCAGAGCTGACCGCCCAAGAGCTAGTTTCGAGCTTTCGACACAAGCAAAAAAACACTTTTTTTTCCAGCTCCTTCCAAAAAGAGAAGCAAAGAATCCACCCGCCACCAAAAAAACTCCGCAAGTTTTGCCAACTGGGTGTGGGTCAAAAACAGGGTAACCCCAACATGCTTGCCCTGGGAAATTTGGAAGACATGGACTAAAACCTGCGGTCCATATCCTGGCTTCATTTTGACCCGCACCCAACTCAGGTCAGCTTCGGTTCGTGGTGCCTGCCGCCTTCCTCGTGACCTCCGTGGCCTCGGCCTCGAGCTGCGCCCGGAGCTTCCGCAGCGTGGCCGGGCGCAGGTGGAACGGCAGGCGCCGGAAGGGCAAGCTGAAGCGGCCGCCCGCCGCGGGCACAGGGAGTTCCAACAGGGCCTCTGGGGCCAAGGTACATGGGGTGACGTGGTTATCCAAGGGTTGGGTTACAGGAACATCTATGCTTTGGGGCATTTTCTGTAGATGTTCCTGTAAACAAACCCTTTAAGGTTAACCATAAACCTGCGGGAGATACTAAGATACAGGTTACGCAGGGAGAAAACCAAGTATGGACTTGGTGCTGGGTAATGCTACTTGGTCTGTGGATAGTAACTATGGCCAAATCAGCCACGGAAAATAGGACTTACGGGTTTTAATCATGGTTAGTAGCCACTCCCTGCCCCTTTAAGCTCACAAATACTGGCAAGCCACCACAGTAGGTAAGTAGGGCTTGTACCTCTAGGTCTTACCATGGATAATTAGTGTCCTCTGGTTGCTTGCTGTGACGAGCTAAGCCGCAAAATCACGAGGCGTTTGCTTGTCGCCGCGTGCAACACTCTGCGCCAGTTTTGTTTCGCTGAAAGGCACCCTGAAACAATAATTGCATCCCCCAGAGATGGCGATGATGATATCCATTGCTCTGGCTGCGGAATGTGTCAAAGGCAACACACACACACACCCGCCCAGAAGTGGTAGCTTAAGTGAATCCATCCACAGTTCACATATCGGATCCAGTCGAGCCACAAGAATGGCCTTTTCCCAGCGTCTCAGGGACCCTACTACCCAAAACGGCCCAAGGGTTGAGGGTTCGGCGTCGAGAAGGCCAGGCAACGGCCTGTCCACATTTTGCGATGGGGTAGTTTGCCTTGCTGGCAATTACTCACTGGGGAATCAACGGTTTTGGGGCGATCTGGCCACAAGATGGTTTGTAGCGGGTACCTCCCGAAAGCTTCCTGCTGATCAGCAAGTCGTGGGGTCCTCAGGGCCTCGCCTCCAAACCTCCGCGGTCCAAGCGTTCGCCTGCAGCCCAGAAGGCATCCGGCAGCTGGTGTGGGGTGCGATCGCTGAGGGCAAAGTTCAAGTTCCTGCGGGTTTCTTGAGGGTCGCCTGGTTTTGGATCCATGGCATGAATTTTAATAAGGGACTCTTGGGTGGACATGATTTAGGTGGGGATTCATGCCCACCAATCACTTTTGAGTTGTTTCCTGTTGAGATTCATGGCCATACTTCTCCTTCAAACATCGCACGACAAGGAAACCATGGAGATCGGGCACACCGGGTGTCCTGATCTCCGCAAGGTCCAGGTTTTTCTTTTTCAAACCGGGGGGGGGGTCTGCAATGTCTATGAATAACAGCAGGTCTCAAATCGATTTAGACATTCTCTCCCCTGTTTGTACCGAGATTTGTATCCTTTTCACCCCTTCTGGGGAGAAACATATAAACAGCAGCAGCGCTGTTGGGGTTATTGCGGGATTTGATTGGAGGTACAAACCACTCCTCGTGATCTCAACGGGGTCTTCGATGTTGATGAGACCGTCGCGCCATGTCACTATCGACTCCTCTCGGACAGAAAAACACCCGCGACGCACGGAGACGAGCTCATTCTGCCAGCCGAAGTCTTCCGCGTAGAACCTCGAGTTTGAGGCTGGGATAACAGGTGTCCTACTTGTCTAGGTCCTCCAGTAGAGAGGTTAGAATAAAGGTAGCTCTTTTTTCTGTAGTCTATTTTAGTAGGGGAACCCTCCCCAAAAAAGGGGTGAGAAAGGGCGCTACTGGGGGACTCAGTTGGTAAGAAAAAGGGACGCCCCTTTGGTGGCTGTCTTTTGAGCTGCTTCTTAGTCTGGCTGAGCCCGTGATCAGGTGGGCTGGCGATAGCCAAAGAACCCAAGTTGCCCAGTTCAGGGCGAAACTCACCCAATTGGTATGGTAGTTCCTCCTATCTTACATGTTGCTTTCCCGTTGGTTTGCCAAGGTTACCTTACATTCGTGTCCAAACTCTCGGAAGCCTTTGAACAGACGGTAGCGGCTGGTCTGGTGGCTGCCCGCTCTGGGGTGGGTTGGGGACACGGACAGTAATCCCCAACCTCCCCCCCCCAGATAGGTTCATACCCATAGCTAAAATAGATGGCGATGGTATATGGAATCAAATCCACCTAAACCAGTGCCATCCATTTCTATTCAAACTAACCCAAAAAGGACCCTATGTTCATCCCAGAGCCAAACCTGTCGGGAAAGCGCCACGCATCCATCCATCCCTTGGGTCTGGTTGCAGAAGCGAAGCCTCCTCTTCGCAGAGCTGGTGCAGAGAGTCCAAGCTGTGAGTCACCTGGAGGTAGTACACCACCTGACTCACTCACTCACTTCCTGGCTGAGATCCCAGTTGGAATGGTTCCTAAGTCCTCCAGTAGAGTGGTTAGAATAAGGCTACCAACTTTGCTCTGTAGTCTATCTTTAGGGGAACCCTCCCTCAAAAAGGGGTAAAAGGGCACTACTGGGGGACCTAGGTTCTGAGAACTCCTTTTTCTCGTTGTTAGCCCTAAATGTACAGAACCTTTAAAGGTGGCTGCACAATTTGGGGTGATTATTCCATTTTGGGTGGGAACCCGACATACACAAGCATAAATTGGTGGAGTGCACTGATCAACTGGGTCAGAACAAGTCTCTGGAAAAGTCTCGTGTCACCAATAAGATGATCTGAAGCTAGACAATTTGAACCGAAGCTGGGAGGGTTAGGTCGCTAGCTACGGTTCGGTTTTGAGGCTCGGTACCCTTTTGGGGTGGATTGAAAGGGTAACCACAAGGAAATCAAGTGGCTTTCTCTGATTTGTTTCTGGCTGGGGGGGGTCCACAATCTTGAAATAGGCCACGGTCAATATTATTTGACTCATCAACTGACGTTGAACTTTGACGTAGCGACGCATTTTCTGTAGTGTGTGCCCAATGTCATCCTTTTCACCACAAATGGCGCCATTGGCAACCGTCTATCCGAAAATACATGCAAGTGCCTTAGCTTTCAACATCACCCCACCAAAAGCAAACTTGATTGACATGTGCTGTTCGAAAGGTAAGGTTTACAACCACCTTTTAACGGGACCTCAAGCTGGAACCCAGACAATGGGTGGCCGCTGTTGAATTTCCGGCACATTTCACCAATGAGGTCTTGACCCCAACAAGGCAAACCTGAAACCCAAAGGAAAGGGACATTTCAGGGTCAACTACGATGATGCACCCGAAAACAAAGGCCTTCCGGCGAAAGAACCTTCATCAGGGGTAAGGCGGCAAGCAAAACTATCAGTGCGGTTGCTGTGAATCACCCCCATGAATCCAGACAATATAAATCCACCTGGGGAAAGAGTTGGACCGAAAGGGTACTGCTCTGCAGACATCAAACAATATTCATCCCCTAGTGTCCCGGCAAAATTAACAGCTTGCTATTTCGCATCCAAACAATGCTTGTGTACGCATGAGTTTGTCCTTGTAGAAGCCCCAAAAAAGTAGTCTCCCCTTTGGTTTCCCTTCAAACTAACCCCTAAACTGGGAGGCCCTCCAACGATACACCCGCATCATCCTATCATCCTGGTTCCCTGTAAAGCTGGGCCCACCTTGGGTGCTGTAGATCCCCCAGCAAAAAGTAAAACCTTTTGCTGGTTAAAAGAAAATATGAGGGGGATCCAAAAAGTTAAAGTCTAAAGATCCAACCAAATAGCAGTAGAGCCACCATGAGAGTCCAGGCGTAGGAGGAGAGGCCGCCAGTCATCACGGAGCCGATGCCCTGTGTCTTGGCCCAGCGCTTCACCGAGATGCCTGACATCGCTTTTGCCCAGATTGCATGTGCCGTTGATTTTTGTATTTGTTTATTTCCGTTTTTTTTTTTTTTTTAATAATAAACGAACAAATGTTTTGGACAATAACGCAGACTTACACCCAAAGGTTCCCCTGCGAAACCAACAAACCCCGCATTTTCAAGTCTACCTCAATATACCTGAATGTTTCGCACACAGAACGGGGCGCCCTCAGTTTGCAGACTGCGGGAGAGCACTGGCGACGCGTGTGCCATGGGCAACACTTCATGTGGACATGGTCGTGCTTCCCCTTCACAAGAAGCTTCATCATGATTGTCTAAATCTCCATTTAAGAGATCCCTTACCATCCTAACAAGTAATAAGAGTGATTTGACAATGCCACCTGTAACATCTTCATAACATGTGTGCAAGTTGAGAAACCCACCAATGTCTCACTCTCTGAGTGGATGGCCCAGAAAACGCACAAACTTTTCGTTGGCCACTAGAATGGTCTGCCCCCAAAATGAAAGTCCATGAGCTCAGGCAGTGAGATCTGAAAGGAGGACCCAAACCTGAAGCTTCATGGCCCCACACCCGTGTGTGTTTTGGCACGGGCAAAGAGCACAACTTACTTTTCTTCACCTTCCGTTTGGTTTAGACCGCCGGAAAAAAAAGGGAACATATTTCCAGTAGTGATAAATTCCTTTTGAAACCAACAAGGGGAAAAATACTCTTGAATAAATGGAAGTCACAAGCGTGAGGCATACTTCACAATTCCGTCAAAGTCTCACACACTTCAAGGTTTTAAGCTGGTTGACAACGTTTTCCCCACCACATGCAAGTCAGATCTCCGCCCGAACAGCCACGTTCAGACCCCGCCATGGGTTTTCTTGATGGCGGCCCAAGCGCTTGGCGCGCCCGAGGCTCGGGCACAGCACGGCCATCTGCGGCATCAGCTCCGCGTAGAGGCGCAGCAGCTGGGTGTTGAGCAGCGGCAGCAGGTTGCCGCAGCTCAAGTCGCAGTCCAAGCCATTCAGCTGCAGCTTCCTCGCGAGGTAGATGGGTCGGTTTTTTCCCTGTTTAGGGGTCCCCATTGAAATCCAACAAGTGGTACTTTTGGTGTGCGTTCAAGTTTTTACCAAAAAAACAGACATGGTTTCCTGCAGCTTCCTCGAAGCGAGGATGGGTCTTGGGCTGTTGGGTTGCTGTTGGCTGGTTTGACGGTTGGTTTGCTTGACTGTTGGGGTGTTGAGGTGTTGAGCTGCTGGTCTGTCTTCTCGTTTTAGGGGTCCCCAGTTACATCCAGCAAGTTTTTGCTTTTTGGTTTCCGTTCAAATCCACCAAAAAAGGGGTACCCCTTCAAAAAGACACACCCAAATGGGTACTGGATAGGTCTTCCTTTTGGTTCTCTTTAAACCAACCTCAAACCAAAAATGGCACCCTTGACATAACACGAGTCGACGTCGTAAACACAATATGTGACTCAAAGATTGGTCAAAGGATCTTTAGGAGTCCTTGAAAATGAGTCACAATCAATACATGGCAAAGGAGTCTACTCAGAATGCTAAGAATGAACAGCGCATAAGAGGGCGAACCCATTAACGGTTGGGATTTCTCCCTTGCTAAGATTCACTTCCCCAGGTGTTGGTTGTGGCTTGGGTGTTTGGCCAAGTAGTTGTTGGTAGCAATGGCCATGACCCACATGTTCCGCCAAAACCCATCGAAATGAGGGGTCTCCCTGGCCGTTGTCTCTTTGAATTCACTTTTTAACCACCAAGAAAAAGAACCACACCCGTGGATCTAACCCCTGGGCCAGTTGAAGAAACGCCTCCGGCGGGGATTGAAGCTGTGACCGCTTTTGTTGAGATTCTCCGGATCAGCTTTGGCGGCGAATGCGGCCCTCATTCAGAAAACCAAATTTCCTTCCAACGCCCAACAGCCACCTGCCTTACCAAGCCATCTGCCTTTCCAGATGCTCTAAATCACCTTGTGAAGGCGATGGTGAAGAACAGAAGCCGATGACTTCAACTCCAAGCCCTGAGACAATGGCCGGCGTCGGCTCTGGCGAGCCGCAGAATCGGCACCCGATGGCCCACGGGGCCGATCACCTGCACACCTTGCCTCAGTGATTCGCCGATTTTGGGAGTCTAAGCTGCTGTCCAGAAGATTGTCCTACCCGGAGTCTCTGCTGAAACATGGGGTGAGCCGTGTAGTGTTGGAGACCCCATGGTCTAAAGCTTCCAAGAATTCTTGGACATCTTCCAAGAGAATCATGGAGATGCTCGTGGAACTTGCGTCTAACATTTTGCCTGTGCACTGCCACAGTGAGACTCCCGCTGGACCATGGACTGCCAGTCCAAAAGAGAAAACATGGTAGATACTGAGGGTAGTCTACGCCCCGGGGGTGAAAATCATAGGAATACAACGGAGGAATGGAAGTATAGAGATCAAACGCAGCACACGCCTCACCCCAAGTAACCTGGTTTGCTGACTCCTGATGCATAAAATAGCACAGAGAACCAACAGGGGTAACCCCAGCTGGATGCTTCCATCTGCCCCCACAAGACGTATCGGACAATGGGAAAATGTAAGCGTTCAAGCAAGTTGCAAGTGAATAGCAGCCAAGACCAGAGGGGCCCGTACAGGACATGGAAGTGATGAGTCCTGTGGTTCTTCTGGGAAACTTCCCATGAGGTTCACTCGTGACTCTTCCAAATGGACAACGGAGCACAGGATATGTTGACCGAGCTTCATATGACTCTATGAGCGCCCCAACCAAATGGCAGCCAAAGTAAAGCATTCTTGGCACAGAGCTGTCTCTACCAGCTTTTGGTTCCAATAGATACGCTCACCCATAAACCTGGGGAATTTGCAATGTGCAAATCGGCATTAACTAACTCACGACCACGAACGTATGGAGCACTTGGACTGGCCAGGACTAGAGCAAAGCCTCGAACCAAGGAATACCTTGCAAATTAGAAGCGCCCTTCGAACATGAACCAATGCCTAATCAGCGACAGCTGGGTCAATGAAAACCGAGTAAGGAGGTTATCCACAGTTACAACCAAACATAGGTGCTCGAAGCCAGGAAGCTATCTGCCCAACACCTTGCAAAGAATCAAAACCACCGCCTCTGGCTCTGGCTGGGACTGTCCCGTCAAGCCGAAAAAATGTTGGTCTGCCCCAACTTAAAACGGTGGACCCTCGTGTGATTGCTGGGGATACAACACCCCCCCTCCCCCTCACCAGCACTCGTTCTAACAGTGATATTTGGATTTATGTCATGATGTCTTGTACATTGTAGGGAATCTGTAACTTTCGTATCTAATAACTCACATGTTGAATAAGCTAGATCAGTAATCTGCTTGTTAACTATTAGCTTTGCTCCCTGCTTCACCTATACATATATGACGTATATTGGTGTCTTTGGGTTCTCGAGTGATCGATTTACTCTCGGTTTAGTATGTACTTCGATACCTACTTTACTTTTCACGTGATTTACAAGTTCTATTAATTACGCTTCACAGTATTGATCAGCCAGAAACTCAAGACCAAATGATGTCATGGGTTTTACTATACTACAATAGCTAATGATATTAGCTAGACCATATCTTGTTGTTTCTTTTATATGTTGTATAGTAGGTATAACATCTGCAGAAATCCCACAAATGATACATTGTGAGAGGATAGATTCTATTGTCACCCTCCAACATAATCTGCACCTTTTCGCATGTTCTGCATTTTTGTGTTGATGAAAATTGTCCTTCTACTTTGTATGAACTGTTCATTTGATAACTCACTATTTAATATGCTTGGAATAAATCGGTTGACATCAAATATGTTACTAGCACTAACCGCGTTGTTTCCAAGCTAGAAGGATTTCAATGTGTAAGCCAACTGAGTTTTTTTGCTGTGGTTTATAGCTTACTGTGCCACCTTCCCAAATACCCCTTTTCCAAATACCCTTTTTCTTTAAGCTCATGTGTGTAAGGACCCTGTAAATTTCTACCTTTCAGAATACTGAATGCTTATGCTAGTTCTGTAAGTTCATGCACCAATATGCATACTCTATCTAATATTGCACAATAAATACATGTCGTATCTTGAAATAACACCTTTAGATGGTTTAAACCCCACAGTTTGTATTGAATAAGCTAAAACTAAAGATGCAGCAGTATCGGATCACATGCTATACTGTACATCTGTCTGTGATAACAGACATGCACGATGAGGAACCCCCGAAAGATATACTCTACAAAATATTAGCTGGGACAAAAAGGAACGCCCAACCTTGGATGCTGTAGATCCCCCAGCAACAAGTTCGACTTTTTGCTGGTTAAAGGGACATATGAGGGGAATCCAAAAAGTTAAAGTCGAAAGAACCAACAAAATAGCAGTAGAGCAACCTGCAATGAAAAGACCGGCGCAAACTGCTGCTCAGCTGCTTCCGGAGCAGGCCGCGGAGCATCTGCAGAAATTTCAGGCACTTCCTAAGACACGGGAAGGCCATGAGAAGCAAGAAGTAGAAAGCCAAGAGCAACACGGCCATTTCGGGGATCTCCAAAAAGGCACCCACAAAATGCGGGGATGGGGATGCCATTTTCATGGATTGCACCGTTGGACGTTCAAATTGGGAAAACAGCAACCACCATTTGTCAGGATGTTCGAAAACTCATCGAGACCGGGATGTTTATTTCATGGAGGGCACCTTTGAACGTCATTCTAAACTGGGCTGCCCTCAGATGCCCCGCTAAAAGTTTAACTTTTCGTGGGTTAAATGGAAACTACCACTAAACACTAAAAGGCTACAAAGCTAAGTGGATGGCTGGAGCCACCAAGTAAATTGGGGTTTCCAAAACTCATCAAGACCTCAAGGTCGGAACTCTTTGGGCCCAACTTGTGAAACACCTGCAACGAGCTTCACATTTTGCACCCCAGACACGCTTCCGAGTAGGAGAAGGTCCACATGTTGGACCCAGGGGATTAAAACATGGGCAAGCAACAAGGTCCACAGCGCGCTTTTGGGACAGCCGCCCAAACAATCCTCGAGAGTTGCAGACTGACGGTTGCGACTGAGCTTCCTCTTGCCCATGGACACGTTTGCGTGTAGCACTGCATCCACGTCCGCCCCACTCTCCCCGCAACCCGTGACGGAGGATCCTTACCCGCCAGAGGGGAATCATCTTTTCTTGGGTGAACCAAACATGTTTTTGGATTCTGTGTCGTATTTGGTCAACCTACCATAAAATTCGAGAAACCCCAGTTTTGTTTGATGCTAACAAATGAAACAAGAAAAAAAGATCAGAAAGAACGGAACGCAACCCGAACAACACAAAAAAGGAACACATCATGAACGTAACAAATGGCAAACAACGGAACAAGCACAAGGAAGGAATAAAAGGAAGAAAGACCACACAGAAAGAGTCCCAACAACGGAACATTCGCCCTAACTCCTTTCATGGGACCCCCCCCACACGCCCAAACCCAGTTAACGGCAGTTGAGCCTGTCACTATGGGACTGGGGAGACCAATTGGGAAACGTCACAGGTTCAAAGCCGCTGGTCCAACCTAACACTTGGTGACGATGCCCGTGCACAAGGGACGTATTGCAGGTGAGTCCTATAAATGTCGCTCTGCGCAGTTTACTGTATTCAGCTTGCTTTACATGTTCGACAAACGATGGGATACTAACATAGAATCAGCCAGCAGCGGAACACTCACAATGAAAGCCCCATCCACCTTGGCCGCCAACTTGGAAGTCGCGGGTTTGTTGAGGGAGAACGCTTGTGTTCTTTGTGTTTTCTTCCCGGGAGTCTGGCATAAGCAGAGTTCACCAAAACGGACTTGCCGAAAGGGCTGCGAAACTGCCGTTTTCACAGTCCTGCTGCTCAACTTTTGATTGAAACTCAAGTTTAAGCTCGCTCAGGTGACATAACTTGCCCGAACGAGCCAAATCGTTAATGAACGTTGACATTTTGGAGTCATGTGTGTGTGCGGGGTATTTTAGTGCTCGGGCGAGCACCGAAAATAAATGCTTTTTGTGCGATATGTTGGCGGCTGGTCGAAGGAACCTTTAAGGATGCTGGCGCCAGACGTCCAGAGTCAAGGCCAAGCTGCTTTTCCACAAAGTATACTTCTCTGCAACTTGTACAGCCATTCTAAAAAAGGTAACACGTTGTTGTGAAGTAGAGGGCCCACATCCCGAAATTTCGCGAATCGGTGGAATCGCTCACCACAGAATTGGCAGATCACTTGGGACACCAGCGACCAAGGATCCGAAGGGCGTGACTTGCATGCGGAAGCCACCGCCGTCTCGGCCCTGCAGCTTGCAAATCCGATTTGCCACCCCCTTCACTCGCCGCAGCAGCAGCTGCTTTGCTTCCAGCTCCTTTTGGGTGACCTGCGAGGCGAGGACCGGCCCAATAGAAGGCACGGCTCTGACAGATCTGTGGGTGCTCAAAATTCAGCAAGGGGACCGCAGGCTGGCCGTGTTTTCATTTACCAGGGTTCCATTTTGGGTACCCGCAGCCATGCGATGTCCATCATATGAACCCCATGGCATGAACGCCTTGTACATGTGCACAAATTTCGGCTCATTGCCGGGAAACCACCAAGGCGACGACCCACTTTCCTGACGTGCCCGATTCCGGCAAATGACTGCCACGCCTCGCCACGGTTGTGGAAAATAACCCTTTTCTTTGATGCCAAAGTGGGATTCCCATCCCTATGACTAGTGATTCCCCTCAAATATCGCTGAAAGAAACCGAACACCCAGTCTCCTCTTTGAATTGGCCCAACCTTCTGCCCGCAACTTCCTCCCCCCCCCTCCCACCCGCCCCGTTTTCCCCCCTGCGCCTGGCGGTCTTTGGCGAAGTGCAGCAGCTGCTGCGTCAGCTCGACGAAGCTCGGACCCAGCCCCAGGAAGATCAGCCCGAACCAGAGGCGGCCCATGGCTTGAACGGCCGATGTGCTCAATGGTTCAGCGACGCCGGGAGAAAAAAAAGAACGAGAACCCTTTTTGGGGCTTGGACCATTTTTAGTGGGGCAGCCACTTTTTTAAAAAGGGTAAAAGAATTGGTGCCACTGAACAACTGAATTCTGTCCAGGTTTTGGGTGAGGCTGAGGCGGATCTGCGCCTTTTGAGAGGGCAGCTTTTCGTTTGCCCAGCGCAGCTGCAACCACGCAACCAGCCCCGCAGAAAGGAAAATGCTTGGCGCCATCTTTGGGATTGCCCGTTTTGGTGGCGAACACCAACGAAGAAGGGAACTGGGTACTGAAAAACAACTGTTCGGAGCAAACGCTGGAGCTATGTCCGCGCAGCTCGGATGTGGTGTGAAGGGCTGATCCTTTGCCAATGGCGAGGACAAATTGACACCTCTTGCAGACCAGGTGGAGCATCTCAAGCAGAACAAGCAGAACGCCCAGTGGGAGCGTGGCCGTTGAAGATGTTGCAAGGAAAGTGACGTGTTCGAGCCTCGCTGAGCCCATGATGTGCCATTGGAGCTGTTTCCCTGTAACCTCCTTGCAGTGACTTGAGAAGTAACATGCCAGACCTTCCGTTTGAAGACCGTCAGCCATTGAAAGGAAACCAAGCAAACCAGGGGCTCAAGAGCTCGAACTCGAGCAAATGCTCGACTTGAGCCCTGCGGTGGTGTGGATTCTTCACTCAGCGCCAATGTGTTGGACCTCAGCTCTTGCCTAACAAAAAACATATTTGATTCTGGTCCAAATTGAAAAGGACAACTCCCTAAAGAAGATATTTCAGTAAAACATATTTGATTCTGGTCCATATTGACTGCACCTCAAAAGGACAACTCCCTAAAGAAGCTATTTCAGTCATCATGCTCCATATTGAGTGAACCTCAAAATGACAACTCCCTAAAGAAGCTAGTTCAGTCATCATGCTCCATATTGAGTGCATCTCAAAAGGACAACTCCCTTAACAAGATATCTCAGCAATCATGATAATTTAATGCACAAGTTTGTTTCCTCCTTGCCTCAACTCGGTGACTGGTGTTTTTTGTCCTCATTCTTTTTTTTAAGCATGAGCTCTTTCTTTCACCAACTTGAGGTAAGGATTCCCCTAGGGACATTCTTAGATCAAATCGCGTCTTTCTCCCAGGCAGGCTGGACCGTGCAAACGCGTGCCAAACAGAAAGTAAGCCCCTCTTCAAATTTCAGGACACAAATCCCCCGTTGGGATCATTGACAGTCTTCGGATCTCAGGTACTTTGCCATGGCAGGCCAACGGAAATTACCACGACTCTCAGCCACGAACCGGATTTTGGCGCCAGCCAAAAAGTCGTCAAAGTCCTTAGTGAGCCAACATCCCTACATTTCTGGTTGAGGGTACCCAACCCAACTTCGAAGGGTCAAAGGACCACCACTTGGAGCACCCAAGCCGCTCGCCCGGAAGGTCCTTGAGCTCCTCCTGCGCAGTTTCTTGCGGACAAAAACAAGTAGCACCCCGGTTGCGGCAGGGGAAAGCAAACAAATGGAGTCCAGTGCTTGAAAGTATGTGGGTGTGTCTCAAATTCTAACAGCTGGGGTTATGCAGGTATTCGTCTTAGTTTCCGAATACCAAGATTCCGTTTCATTAACAATTCTTTACAGAGCCACAACCATATGGGTTTCACGGGTTTGTCTTTTGAGGGTTTACCCAGTCAGGGTGGCTGTAAAGGGGAAACTAGAGGGAATCACCGTGTTGAGGAGTCCCCAGTTTCACATACTGTTTAATCAACGTTTGCATGTCTTCCGCCAACATTCCTCCAACCAATCTGCATGTCTGTCCCCCCTCTGTCTGGCAATATCACATATTGGCCCAAACAAGTAGATTGGCCCAAACAAGTAGCCAAAGCTTGTTCACCGGAACAGCCATCTCAAAAATGATAAAGCCCAGGGACTCTTTTCTTTTTGTTGGGTGAGGGAGAGGTCCGGTAGGATCTGAGCGGCTCGAATCCCGGACCTTCAGTGGATCCCCTTCGGGGGAAGTCGACCCCGGAATCCGGAGAGGACATGGGGTAGCGGAGAGGAAGTGGCCTATGGGCGGGTCCATGGGGTGCAACCACCAAAATGGGTTGCCTGATCGGCAAATGGCAAGGACTAAAGCAGGCGCTCCAATTCCTGGTGGTTTAATTTTGACCCATACCCAGACGGCTGAATGTCCTTACTTAATGAGTTGATTAGTGAGAACAAGTCCAACTTGTCGCTTGCCACTAAACTTGTCTTCCTGACAACTCAGGGTGTGAGATGGTTGTTCTCTGTGTCCTTCGGCTTTTTTTTGGGGGGCGTAGTAAAGGTTTACCCAGGGATGGCCAAGCTTTGCACAGCCGACTTTGTTCTTTATGGTCCCCATATTTTCCAAATGGGGCTTACGTGGTTGTCCTGCTTGGCCTTCTTGCGGCAATATGACGGACCGCCAAGAGGCACTCGGAATCCGTTCTCAACTCATACCCTTTTCCAAATGGATACTAGAGAAGGGCATAGCGTCGATGGCATCAGCTAGCCGTGGCACGCATTGGGTCCCTGACATTTGGTAAACTGCCATTTCCCAGTCAGTTTGATGCTTCAAGCCTCTGAGTTTGACGTTCTCCCACAAGAAACCCTGAAAAGGTGGTGTTTTTCTTGTTTACATTGATGTAAACCCATTCCTTGGTCTTGGGTTTAATTATATGTTATTTGTAAACACACAAACAATGGAAGTGCAGCCAGAGGTGACTATTTGGTAATGCCCCCCTCTCCCCCCTTCCAAGTCTTCTCCGAAACCAAATGGCGCTCGATGTCTTCTTTCCGTTTCTCCCAAATCAAGGCCATGGCTGAAAGGGACCTATCTCATTCCCGATGAGGTTGGAGAAAGCCCTCCTCACCAAACAACAAGCTTGACTTTGTTTTGTTCTGTCATTTTTTCAATCGCTACGCGACGCTGACCCATGATGCTTCTGAGTCCCGACCAGACTTGACAATCCTACTGAAAGGGCTGAAGCTTTAAAACGTTGGACACGTTCGAAAGCACGCGCAATTATTGAGCTGGTCAAATTTCAAATTAATATATTATGTTTGGTTGTTGTTTTTTTACAACAAACAAATAACAACATACAAAACAACTCTGACATTAAACATCCCCTGCCAGGGTTGCCTCACATCCCTAACAAGTCGAGAATCAGCCTAATAAATGCAACCTCAGGTGACTCAAACAGGGAAAACACCGAGACCCCGCCTTTTTTCCCCTGCAAAAACGGTGCCATCGAACAATTATATACACAAGAGAAGTGTAGAACAGGTTGGTTGTAGAAGACGCCCCGTTCAGTCTCCCAAGTGTGGCATTGAGACATGGGCCAAAGGCCCAATCCCTCAGGTCCTCGGACATCTGTTTCTTGGCCAGAAGCAACTTCTTTGGCTTCAGCCCCAAGGCCTCTCGAGGCATGAACTCGACAGTCCCCGCACCCCGCGTTGCTTTGGGGGTCTCAAAACAAGCGGTTTGGGAGACCCAACATCCATCAGGACCCTTAGGGCAGAAGAAGTGTCTTCCAAGATCATAAGATACACCAAGCGCCTGAACACCAACACGGAGGGCACAAAAGGCCATCCAGGAGGTTTGACAATCCTTCATAAATCCATACCGGGGGGCAAGGTGCAAGGGAAGCTCTTGCCAAAAAGAAGGAGAAAGGGGTGCGACTGGGCTGGGTTTTCTGGTGCGGGCTTTGGGGAATCGTGTGAACAAGGTTGCTCTGCTATGCCTCATTCTTTGCATTTGGAAGGATTCGATTGGCACGAGGGGAGCCCGCAAGTTTGCTGACATTAGGCTCTATTGCTTTGGCAGCTGATGGAATCTGGCAACCTGGGCCACTTCGAATGTCCACGTGTTCCCAAGCAAAAAGTAGCAAGTCTTCTCCAAGTTCGGCTCGTGTGAAAACAAGTTGCAAAAGCTCCTTGACGAGGTGCTCTTTCTGACATGAGTCCCCACCTTTTGATGCTCCTGGTAAGTCAGCAGAAAGCTTTGCTTGTTTGCAGCTCTCACTCAACATGCACAACACATGCTGAACTGCTCAGTTGACTGGCCAGAACATGCTTTAAGTGTGACAGCTTGACAGGTAAACATACCAAGGACATTGAAGTTCCCCATGTCTTTTTTCCAACCAGACTGTCTCCAGGGGTCATTTTGGAAGGAACACCGACAGCACTGGAGAACGATTAGAGTCAAGCTGCAACCAGTGGAGCCATTTGCAACCAATTTTACCGAATAAAGGGCACCTGTTTGGAAGGGCTATATCAGTACATGAATAAACAAAGCAATCTGACTATGTGCTTTCCTAAGGAGATTCCGAGCTTCACTCAACCTAGTATCCCCTCAAACATGGACAGTGTTTCACCGTGTTGCCGCGTGACCATTACAAAAAAAGTAGAGCCCTTCTCGTATTGATCTCATGCTCAATGGTTCCCTACCCCATCAAACGAGAAGGAGTTGAACAAGGGCAGAATCCACAGAACCGGTTGGGCCAACCACCTGGATACAGCAGGCTTTCCTGCAAAATACGCCAAACAAACCTTGAAAAGAATGCCCAAAACGGCTCATTCCTGAGACGCCGGAGCTCCTTCCCTGAGTGGCGGCACGAAGCTTACACTTCATGGGAGCTTAAAAAACATAGGGCCCCACAATGGCGGTTCCCCTTTGCTTTCCCTTGTAAAGAAACTGATTTAAAAGCAACCCCCCCCAAATCCGCGCTGGATTTCGATCACGAGGAAAACCTGGGCGCCTCCTGCATGAGCTCCTCCTCATAGGCCTCGCTTCTGGCCAAATCGGCCAAAGGAGCAGCCAAACGACGCGGATCAACTTTCGCCTAGGGATGTAGAACCACCTAGGCACTGGAACGGATTGAACCACCTAACTGGAACGGCCCAGGATTTTGGGCGCTCAAGTGGGAGTGACCGGGTACATTAAAACGTGTTTTGCTTGGCTTCGTTTGGCGGGCCTGGAAAAATCGACACAAAGTATTCGTAAATTCCCAACTGTGGGTGAGCGGTTTGAAGCGGAGAAACAGGCAGAAGGCAATCGTGGAAATTCACCCAAGCCCTGAAACTGTTGCCAAGGGAGCGAGGTTTGAAGCACAAGATCAGCTTAGCTTCGGAATTCATCTAGAAGACCAAGCTACTCAGAGGAATCCCTCTAACATAAGTTCACGTCCCTCAAAAGGAATCCCTTTGATTGGCACGGCCCGGATTGATCCGAAGTTGACATTGCAAGCCAAAACCGGCGCGATGTCGATCGAGCTTTCCTGCAAGAACGGTAGCTCGCTGCCGACATTTCACCCATGCCGGGTTCCTGGGGTCGTGGACACTCATGGTGCTTATGGGGCATGACCAAAAGCATGCACTCCATAACAATGGTGCAGTGATTTGGCAATCGTACATGGATACAGAGGGGTAGATTCCAGTGGTATCTACTTCAGAGCCACACCGTAGGACTCCATAGGCTTTTAACAAGATCTGATGGTCCAATGTGCTAAACACGCGGACCCTTGTGACCGGGCTGGTGACCGGTGACAGCAAGTGCATCCGCGACGTCACTGGCGCTTTTTAGTCCAAACCACCAGCCCCAAGGTTGCTTGTGGCTAACTCATTTTGAGTTTGATATCCTGCCACAAGGTATGATCTATTTCCCAAGCATGTTCCTTCTATCAGGCCTGTCAAAGTGGTGTTTAGCGCCAATGGACAAGATTGTAGAGGTTGGGCCAAATGGGTGGTCTTATCTCTCTTATGCGGTCTCCCTGTGTTTTTCTTCCCTTTTTCTCCAGGTAGTCCGGTAGTCCTTCTTCTCGTCCGCACCGGCCCACCGAAGGGCTCAGCGCAGCGACCCGGCCTGCACGCTGTTCCTCTCCTCTGCGATGCTGGCCTCAAGGTGCAACCGCCAGCTCTCGCACGCATGGGAGGAGCGCATGGAAAAGGGGGGATGTGTTGATCTGTGGGTAACAGCCATGTAGCAGTGGGTCAAGAATATGTACCCAAAATGGGAACCCTGGTACATGGAAACATGGATTACACCTGTGTTCCCATATCGGTATGGGGCCGCCCCCCAAAAAGGGGAGCCGTTTTGTCTTATCTGAAAGTGGAGCTTTCGCGATTGTTGGGAGGGTTCAAGGTCGGACGAGCGAGCTACGCAAAACCCGTTGAGTTCTTGGAGAACTCACATGGATATAACAGTTTGTTAAGAAAACAAAAGTGTTGGCGGGCATTTGCTGTAACGTCCATTCCAGGGTTTTTCAAAGAACCCACCCCTTGGTACGCTGCACCCCTCCTTGCCGTGGGATTTGCAGCTGGCGCCCTCAAAAGCCGAGCGTGCCTTTTTGAGGCTCGGCAGCCTTTTCAGATCGGTTGCAAAGAACCCGAAAAGGACAGCCACGATTTTTGGCCCCCGTCCCCCAATTTTGACATAATTCCCCACATGCGACTAGCGGACTTCCCACATACCCCTTTGGTTCTCAAGATTTCTCCCAAGAACCCAAGAACCCAAAACTCGACAATAGCCGGTTTTTGTTTGACCCGCTTTTCTACAAGGCAAACCCTTTCTCTACCTTGCTTTCCCAATTCGTCTTTATGCAGCTTCCCAGCAAGTTTCTTCACTCGCAAAAGGATCTGCCCAAGGCCGAGAGGGAGTGAGGCCTTCAAGTTTGCACCGCCTCTCATTAGTAACACAAGTAAGGTTCCAGGGACAACTCGGTGGAAACTATACAGACACAGGGCCCTGTCACAAGGGTAGACCATTGGCGGGAAAACAACAACAGAAGGACGTCCGATTACCGTGTATTGTTCATGGTTCTTGAACGTTGCGAGCAACCCTGCAGGATCTTCCATCGAACCTCCCAGCGGTCAGCAAACAAAAAAACAGCTCCGCGCTATCCTGACGAGGCGCGGTGGTGTCGCGCTTCCTGGCGAACCAGTCGTGCATGTAGTACTTCCCGAACTTGCTCATCTGGCCGACCTGGGGAAAAGCGATCATGGTTGATAGGTGCGGTCTCGCAAACCTTGAGAACACCCCGAATGAATCCATGAGTTCCTAGTTGCTCGTGATACAAAAGAAACAAGTTCGGTTGTGAAGCCAGAAAGAAACGGAATCGGACGTCAAGCAGGAGGGCGCAACCTGATTGCTGTGTCAAAAGTGGCAACCAAAAGGGAAGGCTCACTCCATTTTGGGGTACACCCGTTGAAACCACAAATCCATCCAGGGAGATGTGCTGACTGGTCCAAAACTTGTTGATTTCCCAACAGGGCGGGTTGAATTTGACGGATCACCGCCCTTTCAAGTGTCAAAGAAGCCATTGGGATGGGAAGCCCACTTTCGTATCACAGCCACGCAGGGCAACCCCAAACTTCTCCGCTTTTGCTATGGCTCTCCCGCAAACGGAGTTGCAATTCCACGACCTACCAATAGACTGGCACAACAAGGTTGAACCTTTGGCCCCCTTCAATAATGGAGATATCGCTCACAAAGTGGTTTCAACTTTGCCAACGGGCATAGCTCGCATTTGGCGTTGCGGGCATCTTAGGAAACTCGCCTGAGTGGAGGCCAGAACAAGACCCTTGACCACTTGGTCCCAAAAAGCTGAGTCCAGAAACTCGACAAAATGAGTCAATGCCACCAGGTGAGCAACCGAACAGGTGAGCTCTGCGCCTTCATGGATTGGCCCAGGTAGGACTCCCGGTCCTCGCGCATGGCCATGCCCTATCTTCAACCCCGCTAGTAGATGAAACCGTGACAAATGTTTACGATATCAACGACTATACAATCAGTCTGGTCTGGTTCTTTGAAACCAACGCTTCAGGCATTGTGCAGGCCCCAAACCCTTTGGCAGGTACGGTTCCTGATGTTTCTGGGGCGCTCAACTGGCTCCCTGCAATTGAACCACGCCTTGCTGGTGAGGGTTTGGCCCTTATGTCATCTTCCAGGTTAAACGGACAAAGGTTACCCTCCCTCCCTACGGCCCGTGCCGGGACTTTCCGCATAGGGGCGCTTCCATATTAAGGGTACACCAAAGCGCAACCGCGATTCTGTTGTTCTCCCCGGGCGCTTGTCCCTTTTGTGGCTTTGGGGTGGTTGTTGCAGGGGGGGGCTCTTGTCGTCAGGGTTGCAAGTGCGTTTCCAACGTAAGACCATCACTGCGCCCAAAGGAAACTCACTTGCAGGGAGAGAGACCAAGATGTAATTATGTTCAAAGCCAGCCTTTCCGCGACGTCCCTCGATCAAATATGAGCATCCATTTGCTTAAGTCCCCTGGAAAAAAACAACAACAACATATTTTCAGTAGTGATAGATGCCCTTCACAACCCAAAGAAAACACATAGAACATATGTTCTTAAAAGAAAAAGGAAGTATGTTCTATAATCGTTTTGGTGAGAATTTATTATAAAATCAGCCCAACGTTGCCCAAGCTGAGGGTTGAGCCTTCGGCACCTCTCGCGAGTCAGTCCTTGAACTCCTGCTCCTTGATGGACCGCCATTGGAACTGCTCCCTGCCTCCGCGGCACCCATCTTTGATGCGCACCTGAGATGCATCGTGGCGTCTCTTTTTTCGTTTCTGGACTTCGCACCGTGTCTTTTTCTTTCCCCAAGCCGGTTCGTGGAGAAACGGCGAGAAAAGAGATCGGCTGGCGAGGAATGGCCGCTGGATCGCTTTCAAGGGGATTTGTTGTTCAGATTCAATTTTTGTTGGCATCTCGAATAGACATTGGCACTCAAATTCCCACGATTTTCCACAGCCATACAGCGCCTTCACGTCCACCATGGCTGCAGACTGGCACCAATGTGAGAGGAAAGGCGAGGAGGAACTCACAGAAGGGCTGTTTTTATGCATTCAGTGGCTCAAATGGTCGCACTTGATTTTGTACATCTCCTTATATTGGGTAGATATTCTTCTTTTGAATCTGGGAACCTGCGCATTACCCGTCACGCATTGACAGCCTGCCTTGTGCTCAACTCTTGCCTTCTGAATCGACTCGACACTCAAGCCAAATTTTGGGCGACACAACCCATGCGTTTCCGAGACCCCTCGACGTGGTCTCAATGTATGCAAGGTGCTTCTTGACCATTTTGGTCAGTCTGATCCGAGCCTTGCCAAAAACTAACTGGTTGGTCAGAAGGGACAATAAGGTAATGAAGGAAACGCAAAGGGCACAAGCGCTCAAGTCTGGCAAGGACTACGGCCGAGCCGTGCCTCTCTGCTAGAGTTGCCCTTTTCCGCTTGAAACCAAGGTCCGGATCAAATTATCCAGATCTGAACCTTTACATCACGCAGGATGCTCTTCCACGACATGCTTGTTAGCCCTCTATCCGAGGGGCCCTTGAGGTGTCCTTTCGCCAATTGATTTACTCGAACGGGATCTCTACAAATACGCTTTCGGAATCCATGTCGCTAAGGCTAGAATCAAACCCGAACCAGCGCCATCAATTTTCAATCAAAGTGACCAAGCCTCCCAAATACATGGAACCTGAACGGGGCACCCTGGCTTAGGCATGACTGTGTGTGGAAAGTAAAAAGGACATAAGGCTTATTTTCCCAGCAACTAAAATGCCGTGTGCTCCGCCATGAATCCAACAGCTCTGAAGCCCGGCCATGAGGAAGAACAGGACCCGTTTTTGCTGGTTCCATTTTTGCAAGCCTTCCAAACACAAGGCTGCCAGGGGGCAGCTGGGACATGTTCCTGAGCACCCCAGAAAGCACCGCAACTCCAATTGGCCCAAGAGGTACCGCCAAGAGGCAGGGCAACCCGGATCCAGAAGGGGACCCCCAATGCCTTCGTCAGCGCAACATGCTTTGTTTGCAGCCTCTGTACTGTATATATATATATATATATATATGCGAGGCAAACCAACGAAAACAAGAAAGCAACCAACACAGAAACACCTCGCCACCAGTCAAGACCTTAGAAAGTATGTCATACTCCAAGCATTTGATGTTCCAAACTCGGGAAACCAGAACAAGGACCTCGTTCTCGGGAAACCAGAACAAGGACCTCGTTCTTCCTGTTGGTCTTGCCTTCGTTTCTGAAACCAATGAGGACGGGTTTCCCTTCAAAAGAGACATCCAAATCCCCCCAGAAGAATTCCCAGCGGTGCCGATTCGGCCGTAAATCCTCAGGCTTACTTTCGGGGCTTGGGTCCCTGAACACCACCCAGCGCTTCCAACGTCGCCTTTCGCCTTTTCCGGAGATCCTTTGGAGCTCTGGAATGAGCCACGGACAATATTTGTGTGTAACAATTCAACTTGCTGGTGCTCAGGACATGTGGGAATGAAGCCAGAAATTGGTCGCCTTCAAGGAAACTACAAAGGAATGTTTTATAGGGGTCATTCCCTCATTCCCTGAGCACCAGCAATTCGATGGTCAAACTTTCCACATGTCCTTTTCAAATGAACCGGAAACTGCCACATAGATTGTCCGTTGCTCGAATGAAAGGCACCATCCCAACACCCTTCCAGGTTAGGGGTTGCATCATGTGTTGATTCTGCTGCTAGGGTGTGACACAAGCCAACAGAGGGGACCTAACCAGATCTCCAAGACATCTGTTGTGGATGGTGCAACTCGCATGGGCCGTGTTGACCCCCTGCGTGAGCGCTCGAAAGCAATTCGCCGCCAGGCTTGCCATGGTCGTTCAGTGCGTGATTGAAAGTCTAACAAAACAAGTCACACACCAAAAAGAACTCTTCTAAATGGCGCGCTTGTTAGGGCGCGAATAAGTAGAAAGGCGTTGTGGGGGGTCTTTTTGACCAAAATACCTCATGATCATGGAAGAATCATGCTTGCAACTAGTCTGCCCCTTAATGAAAGCCCAGGAGTACTGAACCCCTCTTACAAGGTCCTTGACTCTTTTGGGGTGGACACTCACTCTATCAAAAATCCAAAGCATGTTTTGCCCCAATACTTTTTGACAGAACAGTCGACAAAGCAGTGGCGCTGCCGCTCTGTACCACGCTCTGTACACTTCACAGCGGCTCCTGGCAAGAAATCGTTGCACGGCATCGGGCAAAGGCCACAATTGCAAATGTTCATGAATTGGAACTACAGTTCCATTTGGAGGGTGTTTCTCCTTTAACCCTCATACCACAACTCACCCCCGTGACAAAATGGCGGCTCGGCCCCTCCGGTTTTTGCTTGAACTTTGGGTTGCCCCTTCAAACGCCGCCGCAGAACAGTCAGTCAGTGGCTCAGTAAGCCGGCGGAAGCCGGGGCCTTTCCCAGGGCCTCTGCCAACCTCTCGCGGGAAACACTTGCGGCTTCCACTCCCACCTGTCGGAGTGGCTAAGAACCCGAGTGAAACCAAAGAAGTAGCATTTGTCTCAAATACAACCCGCCCAAGAGACTTGATCATCGGGCCAGGGGTCATGAACACTTGATAACTAAGTAGGGATCCGGGCGGATCTGTCGTTGACGTTCTGCTTTGCTTCTGGTGCTACCAAAAGCGGGCCAATTTCCATCCGAAACCACGGAAGAATGACACACCAACTTAGATCTTTGTTGTCCACTTGCCGCGGGTTGGCTGAGATGGCTATTGCCTCAAGCACATAAAAAAAAAACCCTATAAATCCTTAGGCCCTTGATTGATGGAGGCTTCATGTCCTTTTCACAGACCTGCTCAACCTATCCACAAAGCATGCCTCCATCCACAAACTGGTTCGAAGCAACCTATTCGCAACAAAAAATATCCAAGGCGAAACACCGAGGTTTCGTCGCTTGACACAATACCAAACAGGGATACCAAACATCACAGCCCCCTGTGCGATCGGTACGCTCGGTTCCCTCCGCCTGCATCCAGCGGCTGTTTCTGGCCGAGAGCACGCCTGGGTGCCCCACAAACCGATCGCTGGAAGGGAGCTCACCATCTCTTCTCGGGGTTGACCAACTGTCAACAGGGAGTCGCGTTGAAAGAGCAAAACGTGCGGAACCAGCAGCCCAGCAGCTGAACCGCTGGGAACGGTTTTGTTTGTTCCTGTGAGGCTCGGCAACCCTTTTTGGGTGCGCTTAAAAGGGGCAATGAAAGGAAATAATTGATTGTAGAAGGGCCTCAACCACAAAAGCAGCTTGCAATTTTATCGAAAAGATGAATGCAGTTTTCAGCCACCCTGCTGAAACATTGCCACCTGTTCGACTTACCCAATCTCTACTATATCTGCAAACACCATGTTTTTTTTTTTCCCCTGCAGAACCCCCGCCGAAAAACAATCGACAGAACCAACCAGCAACAAACGACACACGTCCTACAACCGCTCTGCGGGTAATGGGTACCAAATGGGTGCGTCGCCAGACCTGTCGAGAAACAGGTGGGCTCCTGACAGAAGTGGAGCTCCCGTGCAGCGGCTTCCATGTAGCAGCGCCCAAATGGGTCCTTTTGTTGTACATCAGCTGTGAAGACCCATGGGATACCTCTGGAAAATGCGTCCAATCCACCTCCCTTTCGATGCTCACTGCACCCTGCCTTGCGCAAGGCGCTAGTTAAGTAAACCAAGCCCCAGTCAGAGGCTTTCTTAACCCTTCCACTTACCAAAATTTCGAATGCGCCGGGCCGGGAGCAGGGACCCCGGCTGTGCTTCGGCGCTGGCACCTGCCGCAGAGGCGGCAGCCAGGGCACCTTGCAGCGCCGCCGCTCCTTCGGCGCAGACCGGCGGCCCAAATCCCGCAATCCGCTTTGGGGGTTGCGGGGTTGGGATCCTCTGGATTTAATTTAGAAACGAAAAGGGCACTGGGGGACCTAGTCCTTGCAGCAAACCCAGTTCACCAAGTAGAGATGGCCTATCAGGTTTCACCCCGTGCTCCTTGGTGGTCACCAGCCGTGAGCCAGTGAGGCGCAGGCCTGCCGACTGCCCAACCCGAAAACCGCGAAACCGCGGGGAGCGCGCGGCCTTCCAACGAACACCGAGATGCACGAACCCACGGAGAGCCACGATGAGTAGAAAACAAGGCAACAAGGGCAGTACCTGCGAAATGTTCGATGGAAACTCGGAAACCAATTGCACCTTTGAGATTAGGATGATCTCACCACACACCCATGGGTGTTTGAGCCTGGTGGTGAGTTTTTTTTCTGTTTTTTTAGAATCCAGCCTGGAGCTAAGACACCCGCCGCAAATCCTCCCTGCTTGCCAAAGCAGCGCTCACAGGACGCAGACAAAAACCACGCCCAGGCCTGGAAGCTCCGTTGCCTGCGAGCGAGCGGGGAAGCTCGGTTGCTACCCAGGTTCGGGCCGGTAGAAAAATAAGAAGCCTATAAAGGGAAAACGTGGGAAAATATGGGGAAATCATATTTTTGTGGGTCCCCCGATTTTGACACAAAAGGGGGGATCACACCCATTTGGCCGTCAAACAGTTACCTATCATGACCGCTTTCCTGTAAACCGCACCCGGAACTTTCCTGGAAACCGTACTAGAAAATCAATACACCCGCAGAACAAAGGGAGGAACCAAGGGACCGCCTGGTTTGGACAACTTTTCCCTAGCAGGGACCTTCTTTCAGGTTCCACGTTTGCTTTTGCGAGGGCACTGTGGATTCAAAGGTTGCTCTTGCCCCCTGGCCAATGATGTGGAATGGCTATCAAGGATTCGGTCATCTCCCTCGAGCCTACTGCTTGGGGTCTGACTTGGACAGTAGAAACACTGTGCTAGTTCCAGCATGCCAAAGATGCGCCCACTGCTCCCAATCCCTTACCCATCCGGGTCTTAGGCACTGATTCATGGAATGGCAAAAGGGGGTAGAAAGCCTCCTTGAGACATCTCCCTAACTTCCCCCATCTAAACTTCTGCCGACCAAACGTCAATCTGCCTTTTCCTTTCCAAATAAGATGCAAAAAGCCGGTTTAATGGGAGATATGGCTGGAGCCCTTCGGAATCTCAGCTGGCAAGGCCATCATCAACTCAGACGAAAAGAAGAAGACAAAAAACACGGTGTCATCAAAGCCACAAGCTCCCTTGCCACTCTCAGGGATTCTTTTCAGGAAAACGTTGGTCGCTTTCCAAACCTCACGGAACATTGGTGGCTTCCAAATGGGCGACGAGACATGGGGAGCCATGTCCTAGCTGTGGGAATGGTCTCAATCCACACGGATGAGTTCGCGCCATCCTCTCTCAACCCCTCCCAACCCCTCCAACCCACCCACCCCACACGCGTCCAACTCCACCCGCGCACCCTTGTTTTCACAAACCGGGCTGCTCCAACTCGACGCACAGAAAGCTCCGTGCAACACCAACGAAACCCAAGCCAATGCTCTTCCCTGGTGAAGGCCAGCCGCTACAATTCCATCTTGTCTGGTTGCCTGGCTTGTACAACGTGGTGGTTTCTCAAAATGGCGGATCGCTTCATGGACAGACCTATGCTAAGAAAGACACATATATAGCAAGCAACCAAAAGAAAGCCACCAGGAATATCCGAGTTTCTTTTTCTGGCAGGGGGGTCTTGGTTACTTGCTGTGGTAGCTGGAGAACCCCACCGTTTTGCCTCCGGCCGGCCTCCCGCGCATCTGTGGAGGCCGTGTTGGGCGGCTCAACCTCCATCTCCGAGCCCATCCAAGTGGAGGCGGTGCCTGCGAGAGATAAGCAGCGGACCCAATCGACGCCAGGCGGTGGGGGGGGGCGGTGGTCAATCAGCTTGAAACAAACTCGGTGGCGAAATCTGCGAAGCCCGGCAGAAAAAGTGAATAACTTTTGCGGGGTTTAATTCGGAAAACCCCTAAAAGTTGGCAAAAAGTTAAAGTCCTAACATCCCTTGGCAACATGCACCAAAGACAAATGGCTGTGGGTCAAAACCCTGTACCCCTGGTGAATATCAAAATAGGTGGCAAAAGGGATGTTCATCCACCCCAAAATGGAGCCAAAGGTTATGACCCATGGCCAAATCAACAGAGCCTTTTCCAACAATGGAAGCGGACAGGACGGTTGGCGTTTGCTTTGGCTTGATGTGGTTATTCATGTTTGTACATTGCTTGCGATTGCGTGTTTATGCGGTTGGTTGCATGCCTTGTTTGTTTGTTTGTCTCATTTGCGCGGGATTAGCACCCTGTTGGAAATTATGCTTGCTGTATTTGCAGACTTCATCTGAACAGAAACATTTAGATCATACCATAATGTTATGGTAACCCCCGAATTTGATTAGGGCTCTGAAAGAACCCATTAATTCGCACAAGGGTAATGATATGGCTGGGGTCCGGCGGAAGTTTCTTTCAGAAAGGTGATTTCGCGGATGGCGCAGAAATGCAAAACCTCACCGATCGATGGTCACCAAATACTGGGACTGGCTTTTGTCCTAGTTGATTCTCAGTTTCTTTGCTCATAGGGGCAAACCAAAAGCAATCTGTTGAGTTTGTTCCATATTTAGTCTACCTCCCATAAACTAGTTTGGGAGACCCCCGATTCGGTTCACCCATCATCCTTGTCAACCTCTCAAACCCATATCTCTTGGACTTGGATCACGTTCAGCCCAGGTCAGTGGCCATATCTCGGTTGCGAAATCTGCGAAGCCCGGCTAAGAGTGAATAACTTTTAGTGGTTTAATACGGAACACCCATTGGTTGGCAACAAGTTAAAGTCCTAACATCCCTTGGCAAAATGCACCAAAGATATGAAGACCCCTTTTTGGGTTGGGTGAGCTTGACAGGGAATGCCTCCAAAGAGATAAGCCCGGGTGCAACCTCGAGCCTCACTGAACAAAAACCCCAAAACCTTCAGAGATTGGTCACGTACCCATCCGAGCCCTAATCATCAGAATAAGGTGTTGTGGGCTTCAACCTCAAATTGAGTCATGCCCAGAGCGAAAAGTTGACTAACATTTGACCCCTTACCCTGTCCACATGGAACATGACCGAGGCCATGTTCCCGTAACACTTGCTAGTGCTCAGTAGGCAATTCGGGAATGAACCCAGGGATTCCCAAATAAAAGAAAACCACCAGTTGCATGTTTGTTTTTTCTTTTTTTCTTTCCTCCGGGTCATTCCCTTTCCCATGCCCTGCATCTCTCGCAGCGAGAACATCCGCCCTCTCCCGCGCCTCCGGGAGTCTTCCTGGGGCTAGAGGCGCGCAGAGGACTCCAAGCGCGCGCCTGGGCGAGAACTTTTCTCCACCTCATGTGCAGGACAGCTGCGCAGGGTACCTCCTGATGTGTGCATGGAACTTGCTGCCAAAGCTTGTCTTGACATGACTTCCAGGAAAGCTGCTGAGTTGTTTCTTTTGTTTGATTTATGCAGGGGATACAGGGTGATTTATGCGGGAAGCTCGCGTCTTTGCGGGGAACTTGGGAACCTGCACTCGGAGAGGGCCTCTGGATATCTTCGACTTCCGTGTGGTTGGCCCCAAGTTGGGTTCAGGAAACTCTTGGTTTTCGTGAATGAATTCTAATGTAGCCCAACAGGGGAACATAGGGATCCCTGTCAACTGCCTCCATTGTGGTCCTTCGGCTTCTTCAATTTCAGTGCCACGTTGATGTGGTGATCAGCCACGCCTGAAATGACAAGCAATTCGGCTTCTTCTCGTCACCATCTGTCCATGTCTCAAAGCCTTTCCTCCTCAGCTGTGTGGCGTAGCCAAACATTCCCATGGCAGCAACAATATTGCGGGCTCCATCTTTTGTGAGCACCCAGCATATCAACATGCGAGCGCTCCCGAACAGAGTTGCGCTTCTCACTGCACCCCACAAGAAGGTGCTGAGAGTGTGGCAGCGCAGGTTGCCCTGCTACTCGTGCCCACCGATTTCGCCCAAATGTCGCCTTCCCTTAGGGCGGCCATCGTGTTCGTCAGCCTGTTTTGCATGACTGCTTGGTGCGGGACGCATTCGTCCCATGACGGCGCCGCCGCGATCGTGGGCTGTCACAGCCAGAATCTTGCTTCATTAATTACTTCATCTTCACGTGTCCAGATGGGGCTTCCACTGGAGGATCTGGTACGGCTCATGCGCCGTCAAAACTGCGGCATTGGGCGATGGTTGCTCTATACAATGATTGTGTCATCCCCCCACTCTCCACGACTGTCTGACCTCAAAGGGGACACCCTTGGTATCGCAGAAAGCGGCCCAGGCCTTTCTCGCGCAGATCTTGTTCGTGACGCTTTGTCCCACGACAACTGTCAAGGGCACTTGGGTCGTTAGCGAACCATGCCCCCCTTGTTCGCTACATACCAGATATATAGAGCAAACATGTAGCCATCAGGGGTGCAACAACGCTCTGGTTGATTGATTTGGGGGGGGGGGACCTTATCAATCTTCAAGACACACCCGGCAACATTGCGCCCTAAGTATATAGTCCTTGAAACAGTCTGTGTTCCTGAAGCTCTTCGTTTCATACAAACTTTTGGCTCAAAAGCTGAGTCGGGCTAGAGCTTGTACTTTTGGGCAACTCGCCACGAAGCAAAGACCTCAAAGCAGCGCAATCCCCAAAATTGGCTTCTGCTTGTACCATGGCACGGGCTTCCTACCGCACCAAAGTGGCAGTGGCCAAGAAACACACAACCTACCCCAACCCCAACGAAAGGAATAGGCATGAACAAACCAACTCCGTTGGTGTACTACACCCTTTTCGGTCAGCGTGGTTCAGAATAGACGGATTCCACTGGCTCCTTGGCTCTGCTAAAAATACCTCTGGAATCCATCAATTTGCCCAAGAGGACAACCTGGAGCAAAGACCACCTACTGCGTTTCACACAACACGAACCACAGAAACACCCAAGGACTCCGAAAGCAAGCCGCAGGCCGGCCTCGGGCCGCAGCTTATCTAGCAAGAGCCGCCTCAGCTGAAAGGTTGGAGCCCAAAAACCACGTCCAGGTTTGGAGGAATCTTGTGGGAGAGACCACCTTTTTTGGGTTGCATGCCAATCTGTGGACGCAGATGAAAAAGGAGCTGAGCAACGTGGAATCTCCAGACTGGACCTGAGACCCCTAAGTAAAGGGCCTTCATCAGCTCTTTTGTTTCAGCCAGGTGGGATCGCTATAACTTGCCCATGTGAGATACTCCGCCAAAATTGGTCCAAGCCTAACTGGCGCCCCCAAAGTTTGCAGAATCAGCCGCCAGGAATCCCTTTCAGGAAGGTGGACTCACGCAAGGAAGGGTACATGTGGGAATAGCCCGGTGAGAAGGCTCAGAAACGACCTTGACCATTCGGCCAAAGATCTCACAAGACAGGGTGAAACCGAAGGTTTGCCTTCGGGATTGTTCTTGGGTCAAAACCATGAACGGGTCAAAGTCCGGAGATGGTCGGTTTATGACGTGCAAAGAGTGTCGGGAAACACAAACGGCATGTGGGTGTGCTGGTTCCCTAGAACTTTCGATCCCTTGCTGTTTTTTTTAATTAGAAACAAGCCGTTCCTGTGTGTTTTGTGCAAGTACTCTTTTCAGCTTGATTCAAAGGGACGCGGAAAGGGCAAAGCCGCCATTCGGGGGATCCTTTGGTTTGGCACGGCCCCAAATAGCTTGGAACTCTTGGCCAAGGCGCCGATCCTCGACTTTGTGCACCTGGCCAAGGAGAAGCAGAGAAAGTCCTTTGAGCTGGCTGTGGTTGTCAATTTGGGATCCCAGTTCGGGTGTAGGTGAATTCGCCACCCATTTTGAAACCTATTTTAGTGGGGATTGGGATGTTCACTGGGGGTACGATTTGGATTTTGACCCATGGCCAGCTGAGTATTCAAACCCTGGTCTGCTGCGCTACCATGGGCTACCCCCCTATGAGAAGAATACATCTTTGGCTCAGACTCAGCTCCACCATTACTTTGTTGTCTTCGTGTCTTCGGGCCAAATGTCGGTGTAGCACTCTGCGCCTTCAATGGTTTTGCAGTTGATCGGGATTGTTCCGACCCGTAACCGGTTGCTTGACCTCCACTTTGGCTGGTGGTGTGTGTGTGTGTGCCAAAGGAACCGGATGGGGGCAAAAGAAACGGGGCTCTCGCTGCAAATGAGGTGAACAACCGAAAACTTGATTTCAGGGGTCCACTGGCTTTGCCGGTGACACAAATGCCTCCTAACTGGGGTAGCATCTGCGTTTACCGTGGAGACAACAACGGAGCCGGCCAAGGAGAACAAGGTGGTCGTTTTGCGCATGGGAAGACAGAAGGAGACCAGAAGGAAACCACAGGGGAGAAAATCGATGGGGACACTAGAAGATCAGGGACTCCTTGGTCTTCGACTCGGGACCCAGAAAGGCGAAAGGCACAAACGTCGGCTATGCCTGGCCAAAGAACTAAGATCCCCAGACACATCTCTGGGAAGATGGGGTTTGTCCCATCCGAGAAACAACAGCCTAACTGCTCAACTCGTTTCCTGCATGCCCTTCAATCAAGAACTGACGCACGGAAGATCCAATCGATTCTAAGGCGAAGAACACTTGGCCCAGGGGAAAGCAAAGGAGCTTGCGGGTGTTTCAACCTAAGACCTGTGGATTTCCACAACTCGGTTGCTTTCTGCTCCCCTGCTAAAAGTTTAACTTTTATTGGTTTAATTTGTAAAACCCCTAAAAGTTGGCAACAAGTTAAAGTCCCAACATCCCTTGGCAAAATGCACCGAAGACAAGCAGTGTTGCTGAATCGCCCTTAAAAAGCGTTGAGCACACACGCCGACGGAAGTCCTTCAAGGCGACCCCAAAAAAACCCAAGTTACGCGTGTTACCTGGTGAAACATATCCAGGTCCTCCAGTAGAGAGATTAGAATAAGGGTGCCAACTTTCTTCTGTAGTCTATTTTAGCAGGGGAACGCTCCCCCCAAAAAGAAACGGTAAAAGGGCACTGCTGGGAGACCTAGATATATTTGGGGGAAACTCGAAAGGGCAAAGGGCGAAATGCGGCCCGGCAAAAGTGTGGCAGTGGACATCGGAACCGGGATGCAAACGTCCTTCGAAAGCACAGGTATGTGTCAAAACAGCTCAGTCTGGCAATGTGCACAAAGGTTTGTACAGGAACTCATCACACCTAACCCACCCTTTGGTTTGCCCCCAACAACAAAGTAGCATCTTTGATTTTGGTTCCTTTTTAGGGAACCTTGAAATACAAATCATTTCAAAAGAGATCCCACACGAGAACCCAGTTGAGCCAGCAGACTCCATGGTTGACTTAGGGAGGGTCGCATTTACGAGGAAAACCAGTTCCCTTTTTTGAGAGACCCCGGGTATTCATCGAGCAGGTTGATTCACAGCAGTCGACAGAAAAGACTCCCGAACAGCCGAGTTGAACTAAGACCCTTTTCAGAATAGTCCTAATAAGTGACCTTGTATACGATTGGTTCGCTGTTGGTCCCCCTTGAAACATCCAAATGAGGTCCGTAAGATTATGACACTACTCATTGGGGCAGGGTACTTGTAACCATGGCTTACAACCCATGTCCCCACGAATCCGAATCGCTTCACAAGCCTCTTCCGTGGCTCTGGGGGGCGTGCCGTTGCGCCGCGCAGACACCTCGCAAACTCGCGCGCGTGCGGGAAGCCCCAGAATGAGCGGTGTCCTTGCTGCAACACACATCAACGCGACCAGTGCGCTCTGCGGTTTTCGCTCGCGAAAGTGTCTGTCCAAGGCTTGAAGCCCTCCGACGCCTGCGGAATGTACATGCTAGCAAATGAGATTACTCTATGGCCAAAGGGATCCTCGTGGTTGCATCCCCCAAAACCCTCGAATTTGCTACATCAATGCCCTCGGACTCCGGCGTCTTCCAGGGCCACCTGTTCTGCTCTGCCAAGCGCTGAATCGCCTTCACGATCTAGGTGTTCTGCTCCTGCAGCTTCATCATCAGCTCTGCTTTCTTGACTTTGCGGCCTGCAGTGAACTTCGAACTCCATTTCTGCCCTCCGGCCATGAAGTCGAGCATCATCTTCTTGGCCGCACGGCCTTTGGTCAAGCAGTCTGCCAATTGAGCGGTGTTGATCTTCAGGGCATGGCTGACCGCCAGAGTCAGCTCATATCCGGCTCGGCCGCTGCGAAGGCCGTGCAATGAGGAGATGTTCCTTGTGGCCGAGTCATAGATTCCTCGGCTGTCCATGACCAGTGCTCCCGCGGTCTTCAAGTCGTTCACCGTCTTCAGGTTCTCCCGCGTGAGGTGCTTGCCGTTGATCTCTGCCACGAGTGCTCGAAGACGAAAGCACAGGTCCTTGCCCTCCGTGATGGCCTGCACCTCTGCTCTATTGGATCCCAAGCACTGCCTTGGGGTCTTTGCTGACCGCCAGTGGATCAAAGCCGTAGGCTGCTTTTTCGCGCGCATGATGTCGTTCGGGGCAATTCCCGCGACGATGCCCATCGTGCTGCCCTTGTCCGGTCGGTTGAAGTTGCTGGCAAGGAGGAGGTTATTCCGCCGGAGGTGAAGTTTCTGCAACAACGCCCCCGGAAAGCAGCCATTTGGCTATCAAAGAAGATGAAGGTGAAGGGCCAAGGGGCCCGACGGCAGACCCTGAGCCTCCAGCAGAAGAAGCAGTTCGACATGGCGCAAGGTTAGCCAACTTCGCGGTGCGATTGGATCTGCAGCTTGGCGGGCATCTCAGACCAGCCCCCAATATCAGGCTGATATCAGCTTACTGCTGTCAGAGATTCCGTACGCCACGGCGGAGACGATCAAGTTGATTTGTGAGATGAAGCGGACGCGGCAAAACCCTGCTGTTCCCGAGCTGGAAGGTGCCCTGCAGCCAACTGGCGGTGATTGTCTGGGCGGATGCGCTCTGCGTCGGGCTCTCTCTTCCGACCACGTCGCTCCTTGTCTTTAGAGGTGTGGTTGCCAACTCTTCTGATGATGAGCTCATTGCCTCATCGTCCATCATCTCATTCTCCTCCATGTTGACGCGTCCTCCATATGGTGTCCACGAGAGCTTCTTGCCAGATGCGTCTTCATGAAGCGCAGGGTGTCCTCCGGAAGTTGGCTTCCTCAAGTCCATCCACCACCCGGGAGCAAAGCAACTCTTGCAGATCTTTTTGGGGAAATTGGATCTCCTGCTCCCAATGGCTGGTCTTCGTGTGCTGGTTGTGTGTCATCATCCGGGTTTCTCCCAGATGATTCTTGAGGTTCTGGGTCTTTTCGCTTTGGTGGTGCTGATGAGGTTCGTCGTGCCGCTTGAGGTTCCGGTTCGGTTGTGGTGGTTCTTGGCGCGGTACCTTCGCTAGCCGTGGTTCCACCCGAGCTTCAGCACCAGTGATGTCCATTTCCCTGGCCCGCCGCAAGGGGTTCTCTCCGGTCACGTTGGTGTAGTACCGTCCTGTGAAAGAACGAAGCAAGGTCTCCATATTCACCGGCTGCCGTTAGATCGCCACTCCATCCAGGGCCGCACCAAGCTTGAGCGTCGCTCCCATAGCTGGCCACAAGCTGCACAACCTAGCGAAAACGCTTGGACGTGAATTTGTCACTGGGGTGAGGCCCGCACTTTGAAGAAGCCATAGTTTGATTATCTCGGGCCAAGCAAGCGCCACATTTTGAGACACATCATTTTGGTGCCAACGCAATCACAAATTGCCGTCAAACAGTGTGTCGCAGCAATTGGCCCGTTGCAGCCTTACAGCCAACATGGGTCTGGGAAAACGTCAAATGGGCCTGTCGCACCTACCTCCTACGGAACTCAGCAATAGAGACTTGATGGAAAGCCACGAAGCCACCAGGTGATTGCTTCAGGGAGAAGCCGTTGTTTTGCAATATGTCCCTTTGGCTTGATGGGGCTGATTGACTCCTTATTTTTAGGGGGAAGTTTGTTTGTTTGTCGAAATTTCAAGGCGGTTTCTGTGAAAAGTCTCGTCCTCAGAGCTGCTCGCCGACCATGCTAGGCTGCCCCGCGAAAGGGGAGCGGACCAACCCTAGGATGGCGGCTTCGTTCAGCACGGAAGACCAGCAGGCCAAGGGTAGATGCATTGGATGTTCATAAGCCATGAACCAATATTTTTGTGAGCAAAACTCAGCGCACACCTGGATCATCACAGGAACGCAGCACGAAAACAGTACAACACCAAAAGGGCAAAAGACTGGCTGGCAGTGAACGCTGCTGCTGAAGAAGAATGCAATGACAGGCGCGAACGAAAAACCCTTTGAAGGCGCACACGCACAACACTGGGCACCCATGTTAATCAGATCGGGGCATCCGCCTCTCGAGCCAAGATTTAGATTTGAATGTTAACTTGCCGCTCACTCTCGCGCTAGCACTGTTGACAACTTCCCGACACCAATATGTAAACACGCTACTGCTTTGTTGAAATTTATGACGAAAGGCAAACCAAGGTTGCTATTGCAGTCCCAGACCAGGGATTCCATAGGAAGTCTGAAATGGGAAGTCTTGACCTGTCACAAACCGGGGATTGGACGAGGATGTGGGGTTCAAGCGACTCTCGCCTTACCAATTGGCTCACAGTCATAGAACTGCAAGTAGATCCGCGATACCTTCTTGAGTGCCTGACATGGGCCAAGGCGACAGCTGAGCAGGGTGTTGCCAATGAATCCGCACTTTCATTCAGCCAGACCACTCCTCTCCCGCTCCTTCCCTCCATCTCTCTCTCTCTCTCTCTCTCTCTCTCTCTCGCTCTCTCTCTCTCGTCTCTGATCTCTCTTCTTTCATCTCTCTTCTCTCTTCTTCTGTCTTCCTCTTTCTTCTTCTCTCTTCTCCATGTACAGGAGACTTGCTTACCACAAACTCCGGTGCACCTGGCCCTCCAACTTCTTCACTGGCGAGCTCACCTGCAGTGGCGTAGACGGGCTTCGGCCTGTCCTTGCATTTTGTTCTCAATTCTCGTACCACATGTGTCAAGTATGTGTATGTTTGTGTCTGTGTATGGGTATGTATGTACACGTGTGCTGTAGATGATGTGTCCAATTGTAAATGAATGTTCATAATGCGTCTGCATTGCGTCATTATGTGTGTACGTACGCTCGTAAGTACGTACGTGTGTAAGTATGTATGCATGCATGCACGCAGGTAGGTAGGTAGGTAGGTATGTATGTCTGTCTTGTTCTGTCTGTCTGTCTGTCTGTATGGATGTATGTAGGTATGTATGTATGTAGGTATGTGTTTATGTATGTCGGTATGTATGTATGCATGCATGCATGTATGTAGATATGTGCATGTAGGTACCTGTAAGTAAGTGTGTTTGCATCTAAGTATGTATGCATGTGTGGATGTAGGTGTGTGTATGTATGTATGTAGGTACGTATGTATGTGTACGTGTGTACGTGTGTACGTGTGTATGCATGTATGTATGTATGCATGTATGTGTGTACATGTATGTACATGTATGCACCTGCAAGTAAGTAAGTAAGCAAGCAAGTAGGTAAGTAAGTACGTATGTATGTATGTATGTGCGTACGTGTGTGTCTGAGAACGTGTGTATGTGTGTATGTGTTTATGTGTGTGTATGTATGTATGTATGTAGGTAGGTAGGAAGGAAGAAATGTACGCATGCATGCATGTTTGTATGTTCACGTATTTACATGTGTGCACATGTGTGTGCATGTATGTGCATGTATGTACATGTCTGCACAATGTATATGTGTGTATGTATGTATGTATGTTTGTTTGTATGTTTGTATGCATGTATGTATCTTCTGTATGTGTGTATGTATGCATGTATGTACGAACATATGTATGTATGTGTGCGCCTATAGTGTGTGCCGTGCAGGGGACTCTGCCTATACAAAAATAATGGGCAGCCATTTGAAGGGCCTATGAATCCTACGCGGTGGCGGTGGGAGGAGGGTGAGGGGGGGTGGCAAATGGGTGAAGGTGCCACCAGGCTTGCCACAGATGGGGGAGGAATGGATCTTGCAGGATGGATGGGAGAGGGTGGTGGGTGGGGTGGATGCTGGTGGGACGGTGGATGAGCAAGGCCTGGGCCCTTCAAGACCCATCGGGCATGTTGCCCCTGGCATTCAGGGTTGGTTTTGACAAACCGCACCAGGTCTGTCATCTCCTGGCGCCAATCGTCGACGTACTCCTGGCAAGGGTGACTCAGCGTGATTAACATTGACGGCGCTGACACCGGTTGCAGTTTACAGTTGGCAATGTTCATGAGCTGGACTTTAGCATGTGAAAGGGTTGTGTCGCAAAGGCTACCTACAATGCCCGGGGTGCGCGGGCGCAATACTGGGCTGAAGGAAGGGACTACGGATGCTTGCCTGGGGCAAAGTTGCGATCAAGTGGGCATGTGTTAAAATCTCAAGGCCACGCTGCTGCAAGCATTGGTGCGGCACCTGCCATCATTGCCACTAGGAAGCAACCATCACTCAAAACCACTGGAAGCTGTTGGCAAAAGCAAAGCAAAACAATGCACCTGTCAGGCCAGAAGGGCAGTCACACGCGCCTGGGAAGCTGGCTTCACACTTCCCCCCTGATCATTGAGCCGTGTCCTTTGCCAAAACTGCGCAGAAGGCCAACACCAAACAAGAATCGCATTGTCGTCTCGAAAGCCGCGTGACTTCTCAACAGCCCTTATGACACTGCAATGCAATTGGTTGCTGAAAAACAACCTGCAGTCGGAAGCCGCGGACGTATGCCCGGCCTCCAGCAACGTCATCAGAAAGGCCTTCGCCATCGCCTTGCCATGGCCGGGTCGAGCTCGCGTGATCCGAGGTCTCCATCAACTTGTCAGAAGCCCCCAAGCAAATGATCGTGAATCAACATGAACCGACCCTAAGCGAAATCCCGCGTAGCAACTCGCTGAACGCCAATCCGTGGAACTAGGACTGTTGCGGATCTAAGCAGTCGCACAGCCAACTTACAATGCCTACGTGTTCGTAATACTTGTGACATGAAGCTATGCTCTGCACCGAATGGTGCAGAGACAGCAAAGCAACTCGCTATGGGAAAGGCTGTGCGAGAGACAGCAAACGTTCCCGTGATCACATGCTCTATAATTACATATGTACTGAGCGTAAGCCATTCCCAAATCAATAGAAGCACAGCAGCAATGTTGCGCCAGTAGCAAAGATCAAAGCTGGATGCGCTTCAAATAATGTCCTGACTTGCGATTGTCCTTTGAAGCAAGGCGGGCAAGTGCAACTAGGAAGGCGTGAGCGCATGCCATTTCATGGTATGCATCTTTGTTCTAGCAAAAAACAAGCGCGCGCCAGGAATATGTGCTTGTCAATCAATCCCAATCCAGCCTGTAAGCGTGATGGAGCGGGTTGCGAGGAGGCCGTTTGCACGGATCACTTGAGCCGTGTTGAGGGCAGCAAACTCAAGCAGGACCAGTCAGGTAAAAAAGTAACTGTAAGGCGTGCGCATTCACAAACATATGTTGTGACTTCGCGGACTGGGTAACGCACACCCTCTACCAGTTCTAAGAAACACAGCAGCAATGAATTGAATTGATCATTTTGAAAACCGCCAGTGGGCCATGTCCTCCAACACGATACAAAGACTGTCCTTCCGTGCTGATAATAACCCTAAGCAGCCAAGGCTTGCACAGGAGTTTGGCGTTTGTTCATCAAAGGCATGGCAGTCTTCGGACCAACACTGGACACTGCTCGGAATCACAGGAACGGTCGATGACTCAGCAAACCCTGCCATGAGCACGCTGTACGGGGGTTGGTGCTTTAAACTTTCCTGGGCAAACAAACATGCCGCCAAATCCTGCTCCCTGCTTCTTAGTGCCCTTGTCGGGTCAAAGTAACCTCAGTGCCTGATTTGAGAGACGAAGACTGTACTGAGAAGGGTGCCGTCAAAATCGACCGCAGGACATCAGGAAACATGTAGATTGACGCCAACTTGTCACAACCAAAGCTTTTCCCCACAGACCCCCAGAACAGACCACACTTGCCGTTTGTTGTGGGGTTTGCCCTCCATGAGTGTGGAATAGGGGTGTGGTGGACGCACAGCATAAACATTGACTGGTGCCAGAGAGCTGCTTCTGCTGGACTCCCCTTCATGACACGTACATGCCAATACTTCCAGGTCGCAAGGCAAAACCTGCAACTCAGATTTACGCGTTCAGAGGTGTCACCTCTATAAAAGTCATAATTAGGTCAGAACTCAGATGCAATCATTGGCATGGCAAGGAAGAAGACACTCAAGTCATTTCAGCTGGCTGCCTCCATTCTTAAAAGGCGAATAAAAATAGGAACCTGCGCAGATTCCGCCAAAATCAAGAGGGTTGATGACGAAGAGTTGTATGTTTCATCGAGGACGTTTGTAGCTGCCGTGATACTGCTATGTATGAATGTATGCATGTACGCATGCATGTGTATGTATGTGTGTATGTCTGTATGTATATATGTATGTATGTATGTATGTATGTATGTATGTATGTATGTGTGCATGTGTATGTATGTATGTATGTATGTGTGTATGTATGTATGTATGTATGCATGTATGTATGTATGTATGTATGTGTGTACGTATGTATGTCTGTATGTATGTATGTATGTATGTATGTATGTATGTATGCATGCATGCATGCATGTGTGTATATGGTCGCCAACTAGCTCAGGACATGCGCCCACTTTGTGCAAGGATCGTCATCAGTCCGTCGGATGCGCAAATCCTAGAAGCTCGGCGCAACGGCGCCAAGACAGCGAGAAACAAGCGACGGCCTCTAGAGGGATTCATGAACAGGGGTTCCTCAAAGATGTTGCGAGCCTAACATTCCCAAGCTGGAACCCGTTTAATGGATCCGTTCAAAGGGCCACCTAGTTTCTGCGGATGGCGGAGATGTTCTAGGGGGGCAGCCAGTTTTGCAACATAGAGCTGCATCCCAAAAGATCCAACTATCAAACATATTATGTGAGGGTCAATTTACCACAATTTCATCCATTGCTGACCAGTTCAAGAAATGCACATCAATGAAACATGGTGTTTCATTGCTGACAGCTGTCCCCAAGGATGTTGAAGTTTGTTCGTATTAGGCTGAACAGTAGGGCCAGTCCCACCCAAAAATTGGCGCTGATTTCCGCCCTCATGCATATTATGTTGGGCCCCTGTTGGTGGGTTCTGCTCGGTCAGCTGGTTGGAAGGAGCCCGTTTTGAGTCCAGGCTGACAGTCTTTGGGGAAGCTCCCAAGCGATGTTCAACCCTCTTACCCTCAACCTGTGAGATCAGCGCCCAGGCGGCAAGCACTGTGATGTCATCCTGCTTCCTGGCCGCATATCGCATGACATGCCAAACCCAAGAAGCCAAGGTTCTGTGAGGGCCCACGGCAAAAGCCTTTGTTCCCCAAACTCAAGGGCATCGTGGCAACTATCTTAGATGATCTACTGGAAGCGGAAGGGAATTACCCGGCGATCGGACAAGGGGTCCTGGGAGTGATGTTTCTCCAAAGTTGCATGGTATTTCGGGTTCCAACGTTTCGCAACATTTGGAGGCGATGTATACCCCACAATTGGAAGCTCCAAAAGCGCATCCTCACAAAAAGGCAAGCCACCATTTCCTGTTTCGCTGCTGGCTCCCTCGAAGTTGATCTCGCTGAGAAACCAAGTACACTCCCAGCCGGTGTAGATGAGGGGGATCCCCCAGGTCCTTGAGCAGCGGCCGTGGCAACTGCAGGTTGCTCTCTTCCTTTGTCCCTCGGCTCTGGTGAGGGATTGCTGGAGCTCCGTGAACAGCTCCTCCTCGCGGATGATGACCTCCGCGATAATCTCCTTGTCGGCCTTCCTGAGTGAGTGCCACTTCGAGAACGAATTCGGGATTGGCAACTGCTGAAGCGGCGAAGCGCGAAGCACCTCCAAGAACCGCTTCAAGCCGTCCGCATCATCGAACTCCTCCAGGTGTCTCAGGACGCTCTCCGCTGCGCCATGCAACTGGCCGCAAAGGCGGGCCACCGTCAGCTTCCGATCCGCCTCCTTGATGACATTCACACACCATTTGCAGGCTGTGACGTGGGACTCAAACTCGGCGGGATCGCGACTCCAGGATGGTGTCTTCGGTGCGCCACTTTCGTGGCTCATCGCCTGTGCAGGCCCACTCTCCTTGTCCGCGGTCTCGTCGCGAAGCTTCTGGTGAACGAGGCTCTTGCTACCATGCAATACACATGAACCAATGATGGAAGTTCCTAGCGCGACCAGTGCGCTCAGCGGTTTTCGCTCGCAAAAGTGTCCAAGGCTTGAAGCCCTCCCATGCCTGCGGAATGTACATGCTAGCAAATTAAATTACTCTATGGCCAAGGGGATCCTCGTGATTGCACTTGCGGTTTCCCGGGAAAAATGAGTGGCGTCCTTTGGGCTTCCCTGGACATGAAAGAGACAAACATAAGATCCAACCAGGGTTTGACTACATTGTGGAGACTGAGTTTGCCCCTTCAGATGGCGAGAAATGGGGGGCAGATCCGGGAAGCTCGCCGGAACCTGTTCGGTCCTGGGTCATGATTGGCCTGGCTTGGCGTTTCGCCAACATAGCAGGCAACCTGTCATTTTCCATTTAGTTGTTGAAGGGTAGTAGTTGTTCCTTTGGTTACCTCAGACAAATAAACAGTTAAACAAAGTCACTGGGCGGTACTTTAGAGGAGTCTGCCAAAGTTATGTTCATATTTGCAACCCGCGGCTTCACTTAGGCATTGGTGGGAACCTCTGCTTGCATCTTACCAAGCGTTTGGATTTGTCCATGATACAACGGCTCCTACCCCGCAAACCCACCACCACTCCCCGCAAGCACACTTCCAGTTTGGATAAACGCGGGTAGGTAGACAAATCGGGTAGGTAGACGAACTGTCAAAGTGTTGAAGATGAACCGCCTATCCTGTTTAAACATCCGGTTAAAGGGTGAAATCGACAAATTGGAACTTGGCTGAACCCGAGTTCACAGGGAATAGCGGAACGAAATCGGCTCGAAGATATCAATGAATGCTACGGATTCGAAGCCGGAACCATCAACTGAAAGGGGTCGAATCTGCAAAGTGCTCCTTCCAGGCCCGAATTTCTTGGGATGTGGCCCCGCTCCGCCTCGCCCCCGTTCGTCCAGGGGTCATCAGGCTGGAAGGTGGGCAGGGGCTGGGAAGATGGAGGGCTTGGCGCTTGTTCATCCAGCGCCAATGGACACTACGCTCTAGTCAGGTTCACTTGAGACAGACAACCAACCAAGCGGGAATCGGGCACCAGCGACGATTAGATTCCACAACCCCTAAAAAGGGGGGGAAAAAAAAAAAAAAAAACGTGAACACCAATGTGGCTTGGGCTTTAGAAGCTACACTTGCTCTCCACCGCGCCCCTCCATGTGCTCTTACATTTTCCACGTTTCCTTTTGGCTTGGCAAACAATTCATGCCCCCCCCCCAATGGTGGTTTGCTTTCGGTCCGGTAGAAGGAAGGGTCGTTTTTTCAGTTCCCAAGTCTCTGCTCGTAGGAGCCCTGTGACACATCGCTCGGCCTCCTCGGCGATGCGGGCCTCCCGGAGGCAGCAATGCGCGTCCCTGAGAACTTCGCTTCGGATCGGCGATCCGAAGCGGCCCGGATTGGGCAAGCGCGGTGTCCTTGTCAGCTTGGTTCTAGAGGGAAACCATCAAGAAAAAAGGTTGCGCAATGAGACACATATCCGAATAGAAGGACTGACAAAAAAATGACTTATCGCCTCTTGGATTCATTTTGGACACATTCGGAGGCATGGGCTGCGTGGCAACAAAACGAGTCTGAGGGAGAGTGCTGATTCTGAAACGATGGAGAACCCTGGAATCTGCAGATATCACTGAGTATGCAATCTACATGTGTATGTATATATATATATATATATACACGAATACTATCTCAAGCATATGGGGGTTGATCAAAAGGTCCTTTACATGGGATGACCATTGGGGGAAACCACCATAAAAGTGATATCTCCCGCTAAATAGGAACAGTTACCCATGCTGATTTGAGGGCCAGGAATGTTGATCAACCCCCATATATTATATCTAATATATGTATATATGCTATACGTCCCTTTGTTGGCTTTCAGGAGTCCTCTGACGCAAAGCTCCTTCCATCTTCTGCACAGAAATAGATGAGGCTCTGGATGCTAAACAGGGGGTCCAGGGAAAACATAAATGCATACCGTCCCTTTTACAAACAAAAGAAGCAACACAACTGGGCGATGTGGCACCCAAGTCCTGTCCCTTTTTGTGACAAACATAAATGCACACCCGTCCCTTCTTGCGCTTCTGCAGATAAAGAAAGCAACTGGGCTACGTAGCAGCAATGCAGCACCCCGTCCCCTTTGGTGTTCCAATTGGACAAAGACAAAAATCATTGGGTCATGTAGTAACTTTCACTAAGACAATTGGACAAAAAAAAGACCAATGGGTAGAAACAACTGTAAGACAGACCTATTGCCACATCCCTTGACCGCGGTCGACCTGTTGCTTGCCGGGCCGCAGCTCGTAGTTCCGGCGGCGCCGGGGCCTTCGGCGCCTGGGGCTCGGGGCGGGCGGCTCGATGGGCGCCGTGGCCAAGCGCTGCTCCTGCAGGGTGAGGAAGTACCTGCCGAGCGAAGGGGAAACCACATCTACCTGGGCTCACTTCCCGAGATGGCCCACAAAAGTCCAAACATGCTCTTTGCCACGAGAATGGTCCCAAGAAGCATCAAGCTTAGAAACTCAGGAAGTGAGTGGGGTTGATCAAAAGGTCCGAACATGCTGGTTTCCTTTTGGTTTCCCACTAAATGCCAACCAAACGGAGGTCCACCATTTTGAGAACCTCCCGAATGATTTGGCAGGCGTGGGTCTTGACACGCTTCGCCAGGTCGGGACTTTCTGCGGACCCCGTGTTCTTTGAGCAGCGGGGCTACAACCCGATTGCGCGGAATCCCCCAAAGGGAAAAACTATCCTGGGCTGCCCTCAAATCCCCTGCTAACAGTTTAACTTTTAGTGGGTTACATGGAAATCCCCACTAAACCTTAAACAGTGAAAAGGCTAAGGGGATGACTGGGAGCCACCATGGAGCCACCAAGTATCATGGTGCCACATTGAACACTCAGACCTTGGCCCAAACATGGCCCAAAACCAAAAGCTCCGTGCCCAGGAAGCGAGCTTTTCAAAGTTGGTCCACTGCGGGACCCGAGTCAGGAGTGTCCACCTGTTTTCCCATCTCTGCCGCCACGATTTCGGCGCAGAGAAATGAAATTCGTGGGATCGGAAAGCGCTAGGGCCCAACAGTCTCTTGTTGGGAAGGTCCACGGCGCAATTTATAAGGCCCTGCTGGTGAGATTGAACAATTATATAGAGGTGCCGTGACAAGCATAGGAAAGATATTGAACAGTTCTCTGAGAATCGAGAAGAAACAAACAAAATCCTGCAAGCAAGTGGAGGCATGGTGCTTCAGGCTGATATTTCAGGTCTTGAAGGCAAACCAACAGCAAACCACCTGGAGAGTCCCTTCTGTTGATAAAAGAACAAAGGCCATCTTGAGCCAAACAGGCTAAAAGCTGCCATAGGTCACCAGTTGATCTTTCTTCCACCTGCTCAGTCTCCCACCCAAAAATGCGCAAACATATGTCCAGCAGGGAAATCGAATCCCTAGAAACAAACAAAAAACAGAGGGGGGAAAAAACCTGTTCCTTTCAGCAGTGATAGATTCCCTTAAACACCAGGGGGTCAAAAAACAAATCCTTTCAGCGGATGGAAGCGAACTCTGCCTCTAGGCTCCCGCCCGCGCCAGCTGAGAGCCCCGGCACCATGTTGGGGCGCCGGGGGGGTGACTGGTAGCTCGAGAGCGTATGGACCTGGCGGGATGCGCTTTAAAATGGGGCGTTGCTAGGGTACCCTGGGTTTGGGGTGGCTGAACCAACAGCAATTCACTTCGAAATTTGTTTGTTTTGTTTTGTTGTTTGTCTTGTTTGTTGCTTTGTTTGTTTTGATTGTTTCGTTTGTGGTTTTGCTTTTGGGAGGAGGGGGGTCCCCCACTTTAACACAACCACAAGGGTGACCTGAGTGGACTGGCCAACCAATCTTCAAACTTTTGGGCCTGACTCAACTTTTTGGGCCTGACTCAACTGACCGAGAAGTTGAAAGTTTGCCAACTCAACCAGTACGAAGCTGGGCTGCCCTCAGATCCCCTGCTAAAAGTTTAACTGTTTGTGGGTCAAATGGAAACCCCTACTAAACACTAAAAGTGTAACAGGCTAAGGGGATGGCTGGGAGCCACCAAGGAATGAGTTGGTGTGTTTTTGAGGCCGAGCCTTTCTCCCACCAACATAATAACTTCTTCCTATTAATCAACCTACCCCTAATAATAAAACTCCCAAGCCGGGGCAAAAAATCGGCCATACTAAATTAAAGTTGGCCAATACTAAATCAATACTAAACTCCTGAGACTACACATGCTTTCCACCAAGCTCCCAAAACATGCTTATTAGGGGTCCCCTCTCCAGAGTGTGTTGAAGCAAGAAGGCTCCACGTTTACTTTGACACCCAAGGGTTGCCTTGTGCGACAAGGTTTTATTATTGGGAGAATTGGGGCTCTATCAAACCAGGAACAGCCTAATTATGGGTCCTTCAGGAGTCCTCAAATCAAAAGGGTTCCTCCAAACACATTACTAGTAGGATCTGCCCTGCAAAGGCAAAGCAGTGCCTAGTCCAATGCAAGTCCAACAGTAAATAGCAACCAATCAAAAAACACATGCCCAAGAAAGTTCTATTATTAGGGTCTGTTACACCCAACACAAGCAAATAATTTTATGAAACTGACCATGGGACACTCCCTTTCGAAGTTCTTACTTAAGAGTTGCAATCTGAGCAGTGTTTGCTCCAAATCAAAGGAGATCCACTTTCCAATACAAGTCCAATACTAAACAGCAACTTATCAACTGGATCTAGGCCCAAACCGGTGACCCCTAATAATGAAAACTCCCCCCAGTTTTTATTATATATTTTTTGGGTGAGGGGGGGACGGTTTTTTCTTAGGGAGAAGCGACTACTGCCCGCGGGATACCTGGGAGATCGATGCCGGTGCTAGTGCGAAGGCAAAAGGGGTGGTTCGAAAGAGAAGCCAAAGGGAGACCCATCCCACGTTGTGTTTCCGATATTTGGACACAACTCCACAGTGGGACACCATATCCAAAAGGGGGCACCAAACGGGGACGCCAAGACCAAGCCGCGCCTTCCCAAAACTGAAGCAACAAAAAATCTGAGCACAACTTACAAAAAAGGCGCCGTGAACATGACACCCTTAACAAAACTATACATTTCAAAGCGGTCAAACGGACATCAGCCAACGTAACTCTGAGGACCACGCCCAAAATGAGCGAATGAACATGACTCTCTTCACATGCTTCCCCGGGAACGGCTTGATCGGAACCCCCATGGAATTTCCACAAACAAATCTGTTTCTGGGAAGCCACCCCTTTTAAAATGAACACATTGCAAAACAGCAAAGCAAGCAACCCAGGAACCATTAGGATTTAAAACGCCCATAAAGAGTGACCCTCTCCGTTACACTTGCAGCAAAAACACAAAACACAGCCAGCGACTGGAACAAGCCAGACCAATAAATCAAAAACAACCCTCCCTCATGTACATGGAAGCGCCCATACCATACCCCTCTTGAAAGATTGAGCATAATTCCGCTTGAGCAAGGCGCTTCGGCGCTGGAGGTGTTTGTTGGTGGAAGGTTAGTTTCCAAAACCACATACACTATGACTCACGAATGGTGAAGTGAATGAGTCAATGTTTCAACCAAGTTGCTGAGATCCGACCAGAAAGGGCATAAATATCTTGTGGAGGGACACCAACATACGCCAAACCAATGTTCCACCCAGTTTGGTTTCATACTTTAGGAACGGCTCAGAGCAAAAATCCAAGGGACCTTGTACCCGATATGGACCCGGACTCCCGAACACCCCCCCCCCGGAAAAAAATGCGCGGAACATGTAGAACTCCTACTAAGTCCTCCAGTAGAGAGGTTAGAATAAATTAATAAAGGTGCCCTTTTTTCTGTAGTCTATTTTAAGTAAGTAGGGGAACCCTCCCCCCAAAAAAGGGTAAAAGGGCACTACTCGGGGACGTAGCCGATACCAGGGACTCCCGAAGACTCCTCCCCCCGGCAAAAATTGCGCGGAACATGGCTGTGGGTCAAAAATAGGTACCCAGAATGGAACTCTGGTAAATGGAAGCATGGACTAAAACCTGCGGTCCCCTGGTGGTCTAATTTTGACCCATCCATACCCACATCCGGAACTAGAATCCTTAGAAGGTTCTTCTGGAGTGCCGAAGAACTACGAGAGACCAACCCCCGCTTTTGAAAGGCCTCGCTCCAGGAGCCGGTGCTCTGAAATTCGCGTGACCGCGCCAGCAGCTCATCCATCTCCTCTCGGCGAGGGCATAGGTGTCCCTCAAAACGGTGAGTTTCCTCTTGTTCCTCGGTAAATATGCCAACCAAAAGGGGGTCCGCAATCCATTCTGAGAAACGCCCATATGCAAGGGGGGCTATGGAGGGAGCGTATCCCTGGAAAAGACTTGGATAAGCCCCTCAGGCCTCTTAAGGATGTAAGAGGTGATGCCCGCCAGCCCTCCCAAAGCCTTTTTTGGAGGTCCATGATGTTCAAAAAACGGCGTGCCTTTCTTTGAATGCACCCTCCTTGCAACAGCGGCAGCTATAGGCTCAACCTGCCAATTTTGGCTTTGGGGCGGCCGGCCGCGGCGGCTCCCGGACGTCTTTCTCGCTGTTTATTTTTATTTTATTTCATTTTTTCTCCGGGGGGGGGGGGGGGAGGGGGGGCGGAGGGGGCACGGGGGGAGGGGGGGCGGAGGGGGGACGGGGGGGGGGGTGGCGGGGGAGGGGGGCCTTTGACGCTCGCAAAAAGCACGCAAAGAGCAACCAGGTAGGTCTCCAGGACTTCTTGCAGCAGTCTGCATGATGGTTTCTCCTGGCTTGACACTGATTGTCACAAGAGGCACTGGGCACGGCAAAATTTAAGTGAGAAAGATAGCGACATGAGATATCATCCCAATATTTGCGACAGCGCTTTCTGTACGCCGGTAAATCATTCCTTGCACTTCTCATATTGACATGCGTGTGATGCGGCATGTATGATTCCTATCTCCTAAGTTGGACGATGTGGAAAGAAGCGTGCTGCTTGCATGATGAGCTGGTGAATTCAGTTTAACATATAGTCAGCATCACTTCAAGGAAAGAAACATATAAATGTCTGCAACAAATATGTTCTCGAAGATATATAGCCCTGGCAGTGGCAGTCCCACAAATGGGGGTTTAGGGCAAAACAGTTGCCACTGTTTTAGCCGCGTTCTTCTGAAAGTCCCAAATATCAAAAGTGAACGGAACATCTCAGGAAGAGTAGGCCCCAATTCTAAACATGACAGTCATGAGTCATATAAACACCGGACAGGCTCGATTGATTCACGTGGCCTCACTTCAACAGATGCACCTCAATCCCTCCGGGAGGTGACCTTTTCTGAAAAAAAATCGACCTGCTTGGATTGTTGGGATGGCTTTCGAGGGGGTCCAGAAGGGGTACTCTCCAAAAAAGGACAAACCCAATACACGGGTATGTCTTGTTGAGGGCACTCTTTCTGGGGGTTGATTTCAAGTTCTAGGAGACCAGCCACAAGAAATTCTGGAAGAAATCCCCTGCACTTGCAAAATATATCAAAATACGTGCTGAACATCTGGAATCTCCTGCTGGTTTCTTTTCATCGGCTTCCCTTGTTTCAAGTCGCGTTTCTCGGCCCCGCAGCACGGGTCCGACTCCCGTCTCCTGCTCCACCTGACTGGGCAGAGGCGGCACGTCCGGCCCTGGCAGAGCGAAGCTGCAGTGGGAGTGCCTGGAGTCTCCTTCTGACCCTTGAAAAATGGGTCCATGACCCCTTTGATTTTAGGTAATGACCCCATGTTTAAAGGGTCATGGAGACTCCAGGTAGTTGTTTCTGTCTTCATTGGGTTGTTTCTTTTGTGGTGTGTAGCCATTCAGTTGCTTAGTTGTGTTGCTTGCTTGTTTGTTTGGTTGGCTGGTTGATTGGTTTCGTTGCTTGGATGACTGGCTAGGTGGCTTCATTGAATGTCGGCATCGAAGCAAGCCAAGCTGCGTGTTTCACTGGGCCACTCATGCAATGAGTGCCCGCAAACGAAAATGCACAAGCAAACAGAAGCCACGCAGCAACACATACCAAGCAATCAAAGAAACCAACCAACAAACCAACACACACCAACCAACACGCCAACCAACCAACGCACAAAAAACAAATAGAACACAAACAACCAAACAATGAAACAACGTAAAATCAAACAACGAAACAACCAACCCAGCAACCAACCAACCAACCGACCAGCCAGCCAACCAAACAAAAAGGCAAAGAAGCAAAGAAGCAAAGAAGCAAAGAAACAAACACACAAACAAACAAACAAACAAACAAACAAACAAACAAACAAACAAGCAAGCAAGCAAACAAACAAAACAAAGCAAAACAAAACAAAACAAACAAACAAACTCAACAAACAAACACAACAAACCAAATAACAAATACACAAATTCAAAACAAACAAACAAACAAACAAACAAACAAACAAACAAACAAAAAAACACAAACAAAACCAACCAACCAACCAAACAACCAAACAAACAATCAAACAAACAAACAAACAAACAAACACACGCACCAAGACACAAGCCAACAAGCAAGCAAACACGCCAGCAGCCAGCCAACGAGGCACACGACAAACCGGAAAGCAAGCAAGCAAGCCAGGCAGCCAGCCAGCAAGCCAGCAAGCAAGCAAGCAAGGAAGCAAGCAAGCAAGGAAGCAAGCAAGCAAGCAAGCAAGCAAGGAAGCAAGGAAGCAAGCAAGCAGCAAGCAAACAAACTACACTAGCCGCAGACAAGACCTAGCTGAAGTGGGAACTCGCAGCTGGCATTTACCCAACCGAAATACTTACGTCCGTCTACTGTTCTGGTCCTGAGCTTCCACGGAATCTCCTGAGGGACTCTAAATGCAACTACTCAATGATAAAGAAACCTCTTGGCAAAAACTTGCTTTGCCCAAGGAACACGTAAGACACACATTAACGGTCACGGCTTTCTTTGTGGCCCCAACCGATCGATCCCACCATTTTCAGCCGCGAAGGGCCAAAGGGCTGAAAGCTCCTCGCCTTCCTCGTCGATGACGCTGTCGTCTTCATCGCTGGGGCCCCACCTGAGAGCTGCCCCCCCCGTCTGAAGTGGGGTTTTGGTCCAAGGAGAAACCCACAAGTGGCGATGTTTTGATGTTTTTCTTTTCATCCAATTGCTTAAGTCCCCTGAAAAAACAAAACTTTACAGTAGTGATAGATTCCCTTTAAAATCAACAGGGGGAAATATCAAATATTCTTGACCAAATGCACGTTTTGAAACCGGCCAAAAGGGTACCCTCAAAAAACATGGTCCAAGGAGAAGTCTCTATTGAAGCCAGCCAAAAGGGTACCCTCAAAAGAGACACACCCCAAAAATGGCTTGAAGTCGAAAAGGTCACCATGGAGGCTCCCGATTTGCGGAATGCGCCCCAAGAACAGAACCCAGCATAACCCAGCCAGGGCATACAAGGAAAGCATGCGCTTCCCGAGCCAATTCCGAGCCATGGTCCCCTCCTTCCCCACTTCTGACTCATCAGTTGGTATGGGAAACCCTGTGACTCATCCTGTGGCTTCACTTCCGCTGGAGCCATCTTGTTGGCCTCAATCCCGAGCGGCCCCAGCGGCCGAGGGTTGCTGACAACAAAGGGGGCTGCAAAAAAAAAATCCGCTGACGGGAGTCTGAGCGTTCTTCTGTCGTGGCTAAGCAATCCCACCTTTAATTGGGATACAGAAAAAGTCCAACCCCCTACCTCTCTTTCCTCCAAATGATGCCCTGCAAACACCTGCAAATCTTCGCTTTTGATGGCACCCGAATGAATTTGGGCCAGCTTTCATGGGGGTGTGTTCTTTCGGTCTGAACGGTAGGCCGCAGCATGCGGGTCCCTCAGCCATGTTTCACGATGATTGCGACCATGATGATGCAGCTCCAGGCATGCGTATATGGCAGTGGCTCAAAAAACCGATACCAAAATGGAACCCTGGCAAGTGGAAACATGGACCAAACCTATCAAACTTGGCGTTAGCTCCAGCGAAACGCGGCGTGTTTTATCACCAGCTGCCGCAGGACCACGAGGTTCCGGCCGCACATCGTCGGGCGACAAGCACTCCCGCCTCGGATCGGTTACCAGGACCAACAATGTTAACAGCGGTCAGCTTCCGTTATGGCGGTTTGGAACTTGGGTCGTCTCCCATTTACCCTCCCACCAAATAAATCAACATGGAACCTGACAGGGGGGTCCTGGGACAGCAACTAACATGGAAGTGCACAAAGCCCGTTTCCTGGAGGAAAGTCGTCTTCCTACAGGGGGTCTGTGCACTTCCATGTTAGTCGGTGGGAGGGTAATTAGTGGTTTGGAGCCCATTTACCTGCTAGAACCAGGAATTCAGATCCCAAACCAACCCGAACCAGCAAGTAAGAGTTACCTGATACGGCGGATGTTCTAGAAAACTGTTTGGTCATCCAGGAACGGTTTAATGCCGACCCTGCTCAATGCTGACGGAATGCTCGGCTACATGGGACCTGCTTACGCATGTTAAAGCACTATTTGAATATTTTTCTAGAAAGCACGATTGGGTGCGCTCTGTGTGCATTACACTTGTTCTTCCCTCTGTTGGAGTTTTATACGCTTTCAACATCCTAAAGTCCAAGCCGTGTTGTAGAAAACAGCACCTGGTATGTTCGCAAACGGATAGGTTATTCGCAGTAGAGTTTGGTTTGTCATACATCAAGGTACATCTGCACATCTTCCTGAGTTCAACAAGTGCGCTTTGAGAATGCTTTGAGCAAGCTGGTCGCTGATCTTCGATTCCTAGAGTTGTTGAGGCAATTCACCAACCGCCAAGGGATGTCTAGAGAACCGCCTGACATGAGGTTGCTACAAATTGAGGCTTCTAGATGAAACCTGGTGGCGGGATTCAAAGGCCCTGTCTCTGATGAAACCTCTGGCGCACCTGGATTGGCTCCTTCGCCGGCAATCTGCAGCGCGTTCATCATGGGCACCGATCTGAGGGGCTTTGAATGACATCATCCGACTCGAGGCCGGCCAGGAAAAGTCTGAAGACGGCCAAGGGCTATGTCATTCGCTCAGGAGCCTGGACAAACCGGGTGGCGAGGGAATCAATGATGTAGCGCCAGTGGGGAGTGCTCGGAGACTGAGTCTGGACCAAACATGTATCAACTGCATGCATTTATAAATCATTGGTGAGATACTACAAACAACTCGAAACACCCAGAACACACGCGAAAACCAACAAGAAACAAAAGCCAACTACAAGACAAGCGCACGATGCCAAACAACAAACAACCACCCAAACTCAAACAGCTAAGCAAGCAAGCAAGCAAGCAAGCAAGCAAGCAAGCAAGCACGCACGCACGCAAGCACGCACGCAAGCAAGCAAAGCCAGCCAACCAACGCAAACAAAACAAACAAAAGGAACAATCGAACGCACAGTAAACAAACGAACCAACACACAGACAGACAAACAAACAAACAAACCAACCAAACGAACAAACAAACAAACAAACACAAAACGACAGACAGACAGGCAGATAGGCAGACAGACAGGCAGGCAGGCCGGCAGACAGACAGACAGACGGACACACACAAGCAAAACAAACATGAACCAACACACACAAGCAAGAAGGCAAGCAACCAAACAAACAGGAACGCAAGCCAGAACGTCAGCAATCGCGCATGCACGCAAGTAAGCAAGCACGCAAGCAAGCCAACAAAAACAAACACGCAACAACACAACAGCAAACACGCGCACACACACACACGAAACACACCACGCACATACACACGACAGACACACGACAGACACAAACACACACACACACAGACACACACAGACACACACAGACACACACAGACACACAGACACACAGACACACACACACACAGACACACACAGACACACACAGACACACACAGACACACACAGACACACAGACACACACACAAACACACACAAACACACACAAACACACACACAAACACACACACAAACACACACCACACACAAATGCACCGCACACGCCACACAACAACCAAACACCATAAGCCTTGCCCTCGGCCACACAACAAGCAAAAGCGAGGAGCACCAACAAAACAAACAACCACAACCAACAAACAGCACTCAACGCCATCACAGAAACAAACACCAAACACACTCAGGACACCAAACACCAAACGTGCTGCAAGCACAAACAAGAATACGACAATTTGCAAACAACCGCAAGGCAGCACACAACAAACATCACCTCAAAAGCAACGATACCTGATACAACACAACATCCCCAGACAGAAACATCAAGATCGAACACCAAAACAGACCAACAAAAACAGCAAACACAGTACCCAACAAAACGCGACGCAAGCAACACCAGAACACCAAAGAACACAGTGGGCAGGGGCGCCTTCTTTTCTAACCACGCCCACGTTTTCTCAACCCTCGCAAAAAAAAAAAAAAAAAAATCAGCCACAATCATGAACCTTCAGGGGGGGCGTTCTGCCGGCCATAGCCTGGGAGCCAAGCCCAGGAGGCCCGCAGGTTCGCGCGACTCCGACGCCGGGCTCGGGCGCCAGGCGCGGAGCTCACGGGGCTCTCGGCGTCGATGGTGCAGCCCGACTCCCCTCGTTTTCGACTCGACTCTATACTCGATGGAAGTGAAGGCGATTGACGGATCCCAAGTTGATATCAGGACGCACACGCACACGCACACCCACACACACACACATCAGGATGGACAAGGCTCAAGAATATACATGCATCACGTCGAAAAGCATTTCGACGCGGTCGCTTCGACCAACCCCAGCCTGCGTTGATGAAGGAGGGGTCTGAAGACTCGACGTAGGCGAAGGACCTTTCGGTGAAAGAAGTGAGTTGTTCGGGCGCGGACCCCCAGCCCTTCACGAGCAACAGGGTCAAGTTGGGCATTCATAATCAAACCCATCCAATCCGCACCTGGCTTCGCCTGGGCCCTTTTTCTCAGCTATCAGTCGACCCCTTGTGTGGGTAGAAATTTGGGGCCTGGCAAAGGGCAGCAAGCTCAAGTCTTCTATGATCTACCCTCTACTCCAAGAACCTTTAATTTTAAAGGTTCTCGAAAATAACCGGGTTCTTCGCGGGAAAACCCGGTTTTATGAAAAGCATACAAATGTACGGGTCTTGTATGGGTTTTGTACGGGTTTTGTATGGTTTTTGTACGGGTTTTTAAAAGTAAAACCGGGTTTTCGGTTGTAAAACCCTGTTTTCGGTAAGCAAGAGGCTCAAAACCAGGTTTTTCATTTGTATCCTTTATTTTTAAAGGTTTTTGCAGTAGAGGGTAAGCCAATGAGGCTGACTCTTACAGCCCTTCCCGTTGAATGCACCATCCCCTTTTGGCTTTGCTGGGAACGAACCCTTCGGACGGCCCTGCGCGGTTTCCCCAGTCCGGTGGGCTGAGCGCGGGGCTCCGGGGGCGAGCCTTGGGACTCCAAGTCTTCCGTGGAGCTCCAGTGCGTCATGCGGCTCCGCGGGAGCTTTTGGGGGGGGGGGGCAACTGGAGCGCCGGGGCTAAAACACAAGGCCCAGGAAGATGAACAGGTGCCCCCTTGCCCCAAGTGAGAGTTGGTGGGGGAGGTGGTTTAGACCTTGCAAGCGATTTGGTTCAAACTTCTGGGATTTCGGTGGATGCTGGTGGTGTGGAGACCCTCTCGCTGCCATTCTTGCGGGCGACAAAAAGGGCGGTTGTGCACCGAGCTCTGGGGCTGGGCTCATCGCAACATGGACGCTTTTCGATGGGATGGCTTTCATATTGAATATCAACTCAATTAGAATGCTCCGACCTTAAGAAAAAAGGGAACCCTTTTTTGGGGAAGACTATTTTTAATAAAACAACCACCCAAACAAATAAAAAGGGTGCCACTGAACAACTGAGTTGATGCCTCTTCATGGATTGGCGGTTGGAACATCTGTTGCTCCCACGACATGCCTTTGCTGGAGCAAGAGCGGGGCGCGGCGAGATCGGATTGAGGCTGGCCTCAGTCCTTTCGATTGCTTCGTTTTGGTGCCGAACTATGGATATATATATATATATGTATATATTGCCTTTTAGGGTATCCTTTCCGGGCTCGTTTAAAAGGAACCAGAAATAATTTGGGTTTCGTGGCTGGAAAGGCCGTTCCCAGTAGTATCACCGAAGTATATACCTCCCCATCACTTACGCGGGCAACAATCTACACGAAACACCACACTTCACCGATCTCAGTTAAGGACTCCAGAAGTCAGCAACCGTCATGGCTGAGCTCGTTTTGCCAAGGTGGGGCTCGCAAACTAGCTAGTGGAGTGTCCAAGTTTGAATGGGCATGGCTTTCCTGCGTTCAAAAGGAGACTGGCCTTCTATAAGGTCCCCCACCCTGACTGCGGATCATACGTACTTGTTGATGCACATGATTTTCCCGATGTACCTCTAGCTCTTGCATGATTGCTGCGTGATGGTTTCCGCTGGATACCTCCTATGGTACCTGAAAGCATGGGGTTCCTTTGTCAATGCAAGGCTTCAACTGACAGGGGGGGTCAACAAGTGGCCGGTGTGTTTGCAGCCATCCACCAAATTGAAGCGTGTCGTGCATCAATCAGAACATGTTGCAGGACAACAATTCACCTGTGAAAATCACCCGTTTCTAGAGGATGAGCATTGGGTCCCCTTAGTAGCGGGGTCCTTGGCGGAATCATGCTCACTCAAGCAATCCTACTATCAGGCAGCTTTCCATTCTTCAACTCTGCTTTGAATGCGTAGACTATCGTATTCGCATGCTAAGTTGTTGTGGGTTGTGCAAGGGGGATAAGAATAGCGCTGAGCTTAAAACTGCTCGGAATGTTCTGTCGCGGTGAAACGCTTGCAACATGATCAGGATGACCCAGACTTCCCCTCTGTTGAAATGGGCCAGCTGTTGGTTTGGACGAGCAGAACTGGCTGCGAGGAAACTGTCCATTTGCCGGCTCGCCGGTAAAACAGCGAATCATTGACCCGCATCTGGTCTACACAGAAAAGCATATATTCGGCTTCTGTTTCACATTTAGACTATACTCTAAAACATGATTATGGTCTTGCAGGAGACTCCAGACTTACCACAAGTGCACTGTTCAGTATGTGCAATACAAAATGGAAATTCCAGGGTCGCCAATCCCTCATTTGCTCCCTCAAATCTAGCCGGGTATTATCTCAATGCTTGACATTGATGATTGTGCAGGACTAAAAGAACCTCGAGTCCCGAACACAAGTCCGCAAACATCCGCAAAGCTGGATATCAATCCCATTTGCTAGCTTTTAACAGCCAACCCCGCCACACAAAAACAAAAAGGGGACCTCTCCTGTCACATTAACCTCCCCCCCCCCAAAAAAAAAAAGGAAAAAGAAAAGCCAACAAACAGAACAACAACTCAAAAGCACCCCCCCCCCCGCCACCCCCTGCGAGAGCGCCACTTGCGGCTTTCTTCGGTAAAGCGGGGCATTAGCATCTCAAGGCGGCCTCATGTACGCGGCCTCGGCACGTCCGAGAATTCCCTCGCTTCTGGGGCCCCGTGAGGCTTGGCATCGCTGTTTGTTCAGCCCACGGCAGCACTAAGTCACTTAATCCAGTGGCCATGGGGAAAACACGGCGCTGCGCTGGCACAAAAATAGTTGCAGACCATGTTATTTTGTGTCAAAAAAAAGGGCCTCACCATTATGGTGCTTTCCCTTTGGATTCCCTTTAAACCAGCCCAAACAGGGTGCACTCAAAAGAACACTCCCTCAAGGGCTAGGGAAACCAATCCTTGGGCTGGATTCCAACATGGGCTCAAAATAGGGGGGGGTTCTGAGAATCCCTACTCCGCAATCCATAGCCCAAGGCTACCATCTGCCACAAGGCTCTTGCGGACTGATTCTGAACGAGCGAGACCTTGGGCCCTTGCGGGACCTTGGGCCGAGGCGGGCAAATACGTGCGGGAGGAGAGGTTCTGTGACGGAGAGAAGCCTCCTGGTCCAGACGGACAGAACCCTCCTCCAAAGGCTCCAGGTGGGAAGGCGGCCTGCGAGTCAGGCAGGCAGCCAAAGGCGTCCCTACCTTCTGAGGACGGCTGTTGAGGGCAAAAGAAACGGGGTCGTTTGGTACCTTACAGTGCTTTCCTTTTCGTGTCCCCGTAAACCCACCCTTAAAGGGCACCGAACCTCAACAAAAAAACACGGCACAGGGTGGCACGGACCGAAACCTTTGCGCAGCGCCGCAACACTTGCGCGTTTGATCCGGTGCTAGGCCGCAAGTGCATTTGCAACGAAGGCATTTGCGCGCACTTGCGCGGAAAGCGGGCCAAGACCTTTGCACCGCGCACCTGTGCAACCGCTAATTCACACCGGCGCCCCCTCAGTTTCGGCAAGGGGCGCTCTTGAAGCACATACCGAGTATCCGGATCCCAAGGAAAGTCTAGGGATCCTCCAAAGCACCCAAAATAGTTCTGGACTTGGGTCCGACGGTTCTTAAAACCATCCCAAATAAGCCCAGGTGCTATTCCCCAGCACCCCGAATTCCTACCACGCGAACGCTGCTCCAAAGCACCCCAGCGCTTTCTTGGGCAGAAACTTTGAAGCCTTGAGCTGTTGGAAAAAAAGACTTCATAGACACTTCCTGGTGGAAAGCACGCCTTTCTGTGATACACTTCCGTAGAAGATGCCTATCCAATCTCCATTCCTTTGTCACTTCCAAGGAATTGCCGTATCAGAGAATCCCCCTCCCCTACACACCTGCAGACTCAAATGGAAGCCCAAGAATCCACGTTCAGAGAAATCAACTTTTGGGCACCCCCCTTTCTTGCTGGTTCTCAGTAGGCAAGGAGGGAATGCCCCCTTGTAATTTCACTTCAGGTCTCTCTAGCTTCATTCAAAACTCTCGAAACTCTCTGCGCAGCAAGCTTTTGGGGTTTGATGACTCACGCAATATGCCCTGCCTGCGGGCACTGCTTCAGCAGCGGCGCCTGAAGGCGCGACCAGCTGCATGAGAAAAGATGGTGGGGGGGAGGGGGGCGGGGGGGCTCTTATTTGGCGAGACCCGGCTTGGGCCCCACAACCCCCCCCAGACACCCCCCAATCTCATGCTTGTGTACATCGGCGTACAAGCCCCCTCCCCAGCGTAGAATTCCTCTCAAGTTGGGCCTCCGGGTTTCCCAGAATGAGGCAACATGTTTCTTCCAATCTCTGCAAAACAGGCCCAACTCATGCTGACCTTCAGCAAAGCCAGGGGCGCTTTCCCTGACAAAGGAAAAGCAAAGCACGCGCTTTTCCCGGGGCTCCTGGAAAAAAGGCTTGTTCTAGCGGTGAAATTGCCATCAACATATGGATGTCATGCTTGGATTCATCCGATTCACCGCCCATACCCCTAAACTAAATAAACTCCCCACAAAAAAGTGATTCGCTTCTGGTGCGTTGATCCATGTTGATCCTTTCCGTTGACATCCGGCGTTCCTCGAATGGTGAGCCAAAGAGAGGGAGAGAGATAGAGAGAGCGAGAGAGAGAGAGAGAGAGAGCGCGAGAGAGAGAGAGAGAGCGAGAGAGCGACAGAGAGAGCGAGAAGCAGGCATGAAGCGATGTGTGTGTGTGTGTGTGCTGGCTGAGCATGCGGCCAATACATTTTGTAACCAACCTGTGTTTTTTTTTTGTTCTGAAAAGGCCGCCTGTTGCTGAACGGCTTGACACGCCAAAGAGCCATTGCAATTGTTGCAGTTAATTGCACGCTCGTCCTGACAAACAGCTGCCCGTAATTTGCAGAAATTTGCAGAGTCCAAGATCTAGTCCAGGCTGTAAGTTCCATCTGTTGGAAGGGGACAAACTGTCAAGAACTGGACATACGAGTTTGCCGACATGTCAGCATTCCAGCGGCCAATTGGCGAGATCGGGCAAACGATAGCAAGGCAGAAAGCCTTTATCAGGTTGTAGGATCCTTTCTTTTCAAAAAGTAACCCCCATTGTTGCTCTGCCAAGATACGATACGCCGCGCGCAAGCCCGCAGTCTGGTTCCTTGTGTCCCTTTTCCACGACCCACAAACAGACTAGGGTGCCTTCAGGTTATACTGGGGCAATGACAGCGACGCGACCTTATCCATGATGTTGATCGTGCTTACCGGGTCTAAGCGCAGGGTATCATTTGGGGATCTCAACATTCAAAACAGCACTTCGGAACATCATCGAGATGACAGGCGCCTCTCGCACTCTCCATGTTTTCTGTGTTACAACGCCATGAATCACAGAGGCCGACTAGCCTGAACCGGACAAACAGGACAACCACAAACCATAGGCAGCAGCAATCGCGCACGCAAACAGAATTCAGGAACAAAGCGCAGTGGAGACAAGCACAGGGTTCTTTCGTGTTCTTTCTTTGGTCCCAGGAAACATGTCCCTTCCAAAGGAAACTCCAGACCGGACCCAGAGGTGATGTTTGGCCCACCCCGAAAAGGGGCGAGAATAAGGCAGGTTGAGGCTTGATTCCTTCACAAAGCTTGAAGACTTCAGCCCCTCCCAAAGCTTCTTTGAAAGAACCCCCCCAGGCCGCTCGAGCCGCGCTCGCCCGAGCCGCGCCTCTTCCCTCGCGGTTTGCGGCATCGCCTCGGGGAAAAGGGATCGACTGTTGAGCTCCCAGGCTCGCGGTCCAAATGTGGTTTGTTGGTTGCAAGTGGTTCGTTGGTTGCATAGGTTGCAAGTTGGCTCATTGGTTGCAAAGTAATCCCAAGCTCAAATCATATGATCCAAGCAGCGGTTGGCCACCGTGGCACATGTAGATCAGAGGGGTCAGATTCGATCTGGGCCAACGCAAAGGTACGGACTCTTGTGTGCCATCAACCCTCGTGTGGTTTTCCCCTTCAGGAAAATTCGTGAGCCCTTGCGTCTTGTGTAAAGTTGGTTCAGACCAAGTACCTAACCACGGTGACTCGCATGACAAAATCCATTTTCAGGCTTCCCTGGTGTCACTCCGTTTCAGATCTACAAAAGCAAACACCGCCCACTCCAAATTGGCTCACAAGACACCCTCTCAATACATTCGGTCCGAACTCCGCAGCTGCAAAGCAATCCAGGTCCGTGATAAAACTTCTGGTTGATTGTGGAAGGCTATTGAGCAGGATATCTGAAACCACACTGGCTGAGTAACTCCAACCCCAAAAACACGAGAACCCCATACGGAAGGAAGCTTCATGAAGGTCGCACACGGTCGCTGGTCCGTGAGGTCAATCTACATCTCTCAACTCTGCTATTCCTTGTTTACCTGGAAGCGGTTTCTTCCGGAGACAGGCCGAATAAATATATACCTATTGCAATCTACACAATCGTATTGCTATATTGATTTATGTATACATATACATATATGCCTACATGTTTACATGTGTTTTTTATACAATATTCTTACAATAAACTTCCACCGGCCCCCCGCCAAAAAAAAGAGCAAGCCAGGTTGTACTCACTGGCACTCCGAGCTCCGTGCCACAGGTTGCCCGCCTGGCTGGTTGGTTGCCAGGGAAGATGAAGGAGGAAAAGGGAAAGTGGGGGGTTTAGGTGAGTGATGCCTGGCCCCTCAGGATGTTCACGAAGGGGTTTGAGCAAAGCAGCTTGAGCAAAGGGCTTTGCTGGGCCCCAACGCTGTCTTGCCTGTGAGAAGCCCTAAGCTCATCCGAAAGGACCGGCAAGATGTCTACCAAAAAGGAACAGGTGAGAAGAGAAGCATTCGCAGGTAAGCTCAAACACCGGCAAAGGAGTCTGACCCAACTCATGCAAAAAACAAAAGGGCAGATATCCGCGCATATTCCTGATTGGGAGCTGGGGCTTTGCCTCCCGAATCTACCCAAGTGAATTTGTGTGGCTCTGGACGGCGGACCACAAAAGAAACTGAAGCTGCAGTGGCTTCTCTTTGCAAGGGAACAAGGCGCAAACCTTTTGGGCCACTGGAATCCTCCGATTCCATGCCCTGTGAGGTCCTCTTCTCAAGACGTGCAACCCAGGCTCCGAAGACACGGGAAGTTCTCACTGGATAATTTCGAACTGGGGAAGGGCTGCCTCTAGACCGGATTTGTCTGCCCCAGCTCCTATGAGTCCACGACGACACAAGTGGAGGCGGTAAAAGGAGCGGTGGCACGAAATGTTCGTAAACAACTCATAAACAAACTGTGCCTCTCCCAGTAATCCTGTGCTTCGCCCACCACGCATCGAATGTTGAAATAACTACACCATCCTTGATGTGTTTGTATTGCATCCCTTGGTCTAATCCAAATCAACAATTAGAGGGAAGCTGAATAGTTGAGACTTCGCAATTTGGGACCTTGACAGTTCCCAGCCTGCCTATTTTGTGGGTGCTTTTCTTGGGGATCCTTAATGTTTATTTCAAAGGTGGAATTGCAAAATATAGTGAGCCATACCTTTAGACTTTGGGCTGGAGTTTAGAGGCAAAGTCGTTTCGTATCCCAAGCAAGTTTCAATGTTCGCAAGGGATCAACGATCCACTCATTTTTGGGCTGATTGAGTACAAGCTCACTGGCTGAATGGATGGCCCAAAAAAGGTCCAAACTTTAACTTTGCCACTGAAATGGTCCAAACCCAAAAAGTTTAAAGTTCATGATCTCAGGACGTGAGTGTTTATCCCAACTGCCACTTGCTTCAGCCCCCTGAAAACAAGCAAACAAACACATGATTCCAGTAGATTCCCTTAAAACCGACAGGGGGGAAAATAAGAACTCAGGAAAGCAGGGCTGTGGGGAATGACCACTTCTGTGATACAACAGAAAGGGCTTCCCAAAGACTAACTAAAGGGATTCCCTTGTATCACAGAAGTGGGGAGAAACCCCTTGATCCCGCAACCCTGCAGGAAAGGGGCGCCCCTTCCCAAAAGTTGGGAAACCAGGCCGGCGCCTTCCGGGAGTCTCCGGGCAAACGCCTAGTCACGCGCTTTCGCGCGGTTTCGCTGGCCAGGGAGGTGGTGTGAGGAGGGTTTTTTGTTGGGAGGCGGTGCCAAGCCAAATCCAAGGGAGCCAACTCGTGAGGGCAAATGCCATTCTGAGACTTTTGAGGGTTTCTGAAAAGAGAGGCCCAAAATGAGGTGGCAAGGTGCAAGTGAGCAAGCAAAACTCTGAAAAAAGCCTTCCCAAAACCCGGCAAGGGGTGAACATCAAATATACACCGACCATGAAAGCCACTATGCAAAAGCTCTAGATACCCCCTTTGGTGTTGGGGGCATGGGGCATCTTAGAAAGCAGAGCTCTTGTGTCTATTGTGAACCCCCCAGACCTCCAGTTCTTTGTTCCCTTTTTTGGGTGGATTTACCTTCAAAATCAACCAGAAGCGAGGGTGTTCTGTTTACCCTGTGAGATCAGGTAAAGCTGTGGCAACCGCTGATGTCGAGCATCCAGTTTTGATGCGCGTCGGCGATCGGATCGATGGGCCGAGTCACTACCCATTTCAAAGGGAAGCGTTACAGGCGCCAATTGTTCAGTGGAAACCATTTGTTCCTTTGTGTTGGACAGGCTCCCGACTCAAAATAGCTAGCTCATCAAAGGGTTCTCCCTTCCACCAGGGTGGCAGGGCAGCTATTTGTTTTGGATGTTCCCTGCCTTTCCATTTCTCATTAGGCATCACCCCAAGCAAAGCTCCCTTCGAGTTGGCCTTTCCAAAAGGTACGTTTGCCTCAGCTTCCCTCTACTTGGTGGTTGGAGGTTCTGAAGTGATTGTCAATTTGCCCTCTACAAGAACTAGGGGTTAACCAAATCACCAAGTTGGGGGGAAGCCGACTAAAGCGGAAAAGTACTCCGGTAGCCCTTATGGGAAAACGGTTGACACATATGACATCCAGACTTTCGGAGCCAAGCGCAAAACTGGTTGGAACCTTTTCCAAGCCACTGCGGCGCCTGAAACATGTCCTACAAATGTCCAAACAACTCAAACAAATCCAGCAATTGGTTGGAAGGGATCAACTTTTTGGTGGATTTTTGTGTTGGTTCCATGTTAGTTTTCTGGGGAGAACAACAGCACAAGGCTGTCCACCCTGTCGATTCACTTTCACAGGGCAGCGGTTTGGGTGTAGTAAGAACCATCTACGGCCACGTCATGTAGCTAGTGAGAACTCCCCCTACAGGTTTGTTGGGGCCATCACCCGGGTCTTGACCTTCGGTGTTGAGTATCTGCAACTCGGAGGGTCATCCACCACTAAGTAGCCTGCCTCCTTCGGGAGCGTTTACAGATTGCCAAAGCTCGCGGTAACTGCTGTCCAAACTCGGAGCCTGACGGGTCCTAAGCAAAGAAATCTAGGGGGGCTTTCAGCTGTGCGTAGACTCACGGTCCACCAAATGCCTTTGGCAACCGCAGGCCACATGCCCCACGTATTCAAACTAAGCCAATTCAAATTCCACAAAACACATCAACCTCAAGACGATGCCAAGCCCAATGCCTACCTCTTGCCAAAGTATGCCGGCCCATGGCCTAAGAAATCCAAAAAGAAACAAAGAGAGCTGTGGGGCATGGACTGGGCTCCCGCCCTGGGCCCCACGACCCGCTCAACCGCTCCCCCGCTCCCCGCGCCTTCGGTGGCTTCAAACGGCAGTGCTCGTAGCAAATGCCTCAGGGCGACGCAGAAACCAAGTTCTGTTGGCACGCCTAGCAACGGCACAAAAGGCATGAAATGCCCAGTCAAATTCCATGCGAAAAACTTGGGCACCCCTTTTCCCCAACAGCTGAAAGCTAAGGGGTCTCAGCCCAGATAAGGTTTCCGGAGGTTCCGGGGTGGTCTGGCGAAGTCCAGGTGTAAGGTTCAAGGCAGGTTCCGGAGGTTTTGGGGGGGGTCTGGCGCAGGCCAGGTGTCAGGTTCAAGCAAGGTTCCGGAGGTTCCGGGGTGGTCTGGCGCAGGCCAGGTGTAAGGTTCAAGGCAGGTTCCGGAGGTTGCAGGCCAGGTGATAAGGTTCAAGGAAGGTTCCGGAAGTTCCGGGGTGGTCTGGCGCAGGCCAGGCGTCAGGTTCAAGCAAGGTTCCGGAGGTCTGGTGCAGGCCAGGTGTAAGGTTCAAGGAAGGTTCCGGAAGTTCCGGGTTCCCAACAGCTGGGGTCTCAGCCCAGATAGGCTCCGGGGTGGCCCGGGGCGGCCCTGAGGTAAGGTTCTACGAGAGTTCCACCAGGGCTTTACCAGGGTTCCACTAGGGTTCCACCAGGGTTCCACGACACTTCCACAAGGTTTGGCGGGGGTTGCGGGGTGGTGCGAGCACTAAAAAGAGCACCGCATGCTGTTGATAATATCACCTGAGCTTGTTTTTTTTTGTTTGGGGGCGGTTCGTTGTTTTAAAGGGGACCTTCCCCAAAAAAAAGGAGAAAAAAGGGCACCACTGGGCAACTGAGCATGGGTCTTCCCGGGAGCCCGGTGTGTGTGTGTGTGTGTGTGTGTTCTTTTTCCCGGGTCACGGATAGGAAGGGTCAGTCTTTCCTGCTTCAAGAGGGTCCTGGTTTCTTGAGGCACCCTTTGGGCACCTAGGTTCTGCATGGCGTGGTCTGCTCTTGGCCCCTGCATGACACTTAGGTCTGTAGGTTTGCCACAAAACATGGTCTGAGTTTGGGCCAGAATGATCCAACTGATTCATTTGCAACCAATCACCCTTTGGACTTTTGACTCAAAACTGGAAACCATCGCAACCACTTTGACACTGGTTGCAAAAGCCATCGCTTTCCACCAACCTTGTCATTTCATCCGAGGATGCCGAAAAGGCCGCAAGCTCTGGAAAGCCAACCGCCCAAAAGCTCCAAAGATAGTGGAATCTATTTTGGGCCCTTTGGGCAGCTGCTGCATCCCCCCGATGCGCAGGGCGACGCTATGTTGCTCTGGCCTTGTGGGCCCTATATAATACATGTATTCCTGGCGCCCCTGTCAGAAACGCCCCAAAAATGTACGAAGACAATTCTCGTACATTAGGGTACCCCCCCCTCGTACATCATAAGCGCAAGGGCGTGTTCATAGCATATCCTCCCAGCGCCAACCATGTCAATGCGAGCTTCCTCATGTTGAGCTGAGCTCTTGGGCGAATACGCGGTGGAAACCCGATTCAAAAAAGCCGGTCTGTGACTCAAGCCTGCCATATGCGGGGCTCAGCTTGTCGCCCCTACGAGTGTGTCTCACCAATCAACATGTTGCATGTCTCAAGCAAATTGGCTAGCTACGCCTAGCGATCCGATCCACTTTTTGGAGAGTATCGAAAAAAAGAGTGACGATTCACAACGCGATCCACTTTTGCCGCAAGAAAAAGCAACGAAAGGATTCGCGGAACCCGTGTCAAAAGGTAGATGGCAAAGATAAACAACAAAAAGCTGTGCCCTCGTGGCATTGAACCGAAATCGAATCAATAAAAAATTGCTCCCCCAAATTGAACGCCAAACCCGAGACTCAGCCGTAGACTGATGACCGCGCAGGTGGCGCAAGCTCCTGAAGTTGGGAACATCCAATAAAGACGTGGCTTCCCATAAGTCCCAAAAGGAACAAACCGCCCGTGTCCATGTCCGAGCCGAGATGTTCGCATTCCCATTTGAGCTTCAAGTTGTGAAAACCGCCGTAGACAACACACAACCCATGTTTATGAGGAATGTCTCACTGGGCGGTTTTGAGCCCAGCACCTTTTGGGCCAACATTCAGCCCCATACTGTGGATGGACGAAATCCTGCACCACTTTGAAACCATGAGAAACCATTATTTGCTGGTATTTGGAGGGGAATCGAATCATTCCAGGGTTTCTCAGGTGGTGCGAAATGGATTTCGCCCATCCACAGTATCAAACCCCAAGCTCCTTTACATGATCCATACCCAGTTCCAGGACAACCCACCTATTGGGCAAAACCTCCCCCCGCCCCCATTCCCTCTATGGCAAGGGGGGGGGGGGGGACTGGGCTCCCTCACACTTCGGCGGGGATGGCTAATGGCAATCCCCGTAATTAGCAGGTGTTCTGAGGGCAGGGAACTGCGCATTCCTGATTTCGCCCCTGATTCGATTCCTCTGGTTTCACATATATCCTGGACTCTTCATCACTTGTTGCTGAGTTGGACCCCCTTCCGTTCATCCACCAACTTGAAATCCGGGATCTGGCATTAGCTGATGAGAGGTGGGAGAAAGTCCTGGAACCCCCGCACAATGAGCCGTCACGGGGGCAACCCGATCAAATGAGTTTGCCCAAGGATACGCCGGAGATCCAAAGGACACAGTCGACTTGATGTGGGTCAGTGCAGCAAAATAATGTGTTTGGATAAACGGATTAACTAAGTCCTCCAGTAGAGAGGTTAGAATAAGGGTTCCCTTTTTTTTCTGTAGCCTATTTTAGTAGGAACCCTCCCCCAAAAACGGTAAAACTTCTGGGGGAGCTAGAGGTCTGTGGCAACGGCACCCGCCAGAGGCGTACAGTGGATGGTCCCAACCCAAACCTCATGCATGTTTGGCGGCGTTCGCCGTTCATGGTGTTGTTGGGGGCATCTTTGATGAAGGGAGAACAATTGAACTACTAAAGGCTTCGGCATCTGGGATTTGTTTGGCATCTTCATGTTGAAGGTTTTACAGGTCTTGTTTTGATGGCGCCTTCCATATTTCATGCTTGGACCTCACTTCTTGTGGTTAGTAGACACCTTGCGCAAAGTTACATCTGAGACCACGGGTTCTGGCTCAAAGGGTTCGATCGGATGCTTTCACCGGAGCGTGCTCCTGCCAGGAAGCCAGCCAGCACATAGGGCCAGACCTCAGCTCGAAATCCACTCACATGCTCCCTTTCTCGCGAAAAGGGGGCGGCCTCTGAGTAGCATGGTCTTCTGGACCCACAAAGCCTACATTACATTAACTACACGTCGCTTGGCCTTGAATCCTTGCCACTCGGCCGCCGAATATATTGACTCCATTGGCTGTTGACAGTGAACACAACAGGATCCTTTGGCGCATCCGAAGGATTCTCATGCCAAGGTGCTGAGATGTGGGAATAAACAATCTGCATGGGTACCACTACAATAGCCTTCGTGTTTTTGGTATTGCTTTTCGAATGGGGGTGCCTGTGTGTACCTTGGTCTAAAGTGAAACCGAAAGGAACCCACAATTTTAGGGGTCGCCCCATTGTGCGAATTTGAGACATACCCATAATTCCGAAAACGGTAATGAAGACTTCTCAAATAAGAGACCTCGTCCATTGTCAGATGAGGTGGCTACATGTTTCCTAGAAGACATGTTGCATGACTCACAGTGGGTCGGCGAGTGTGTGCAGACAAGTACCACTTGTCAGTATTGGTGGTAACGAGGAGGACCATACTAATAACCTCGCTTACTCAAAAAAAGAAGATCTTTTTCAGCAGGTCCCTCACTAAAAAACCCGATCAATCCGAAGCCCAGATCACCCTAAGGCAGTGCAAGGCAAAATTGAATCTAGAGTTAGGCCCAGTTATAGAATGCAGATTTTATTGGTTGCTTCACATGGAGTCACTGGTAAAATGTAAAATGTATCCTAGGTCCACCCCCTCTGATACATTGGGCCATCGTTGAACCACTCCAATCGCCCGAAGCAACAAACTCCCTGCAAAACCTGCAGGTTGAAATCAGCGACTGGGAAAGGGGGCTTGCTAAGCAGCTCACAATCACAATCCCTGTGCGAAGGAAGCAAAGGTTGCTAGGGTGCATAGAAAAAAGTCGAGGTGGAGACTGTAGGTGTGGCACATACATGTTAGCATAGTGAATTCACACGATCACCTCTTTGGGTCTGCCCAAAACTGTTAGTTGACTCAGGGAGGATCCCAAAGATCACCAGATTCGGAGGGAGACCCTGCGCATAAGATGGTATATGCGATGCTCGACATGGTGAACATGCATCCTTTTGGCAACCTTAACTTATAGCTACACAGTTCCTATTGTTCCAAAAGCAACACTGCCAGCACGCTTCCTGTGGCTCCGTTTGGCGACCCTGTCATCCAGCACGGCTACTGGGAGTTGAGGGCTCGTTGCTGTGTTCTCGCAGTCCGCTCTTGCCTTATTCAGTGCCTCGCAAAGCCACGCGGCTTTCTGGTCGTGGTTGGACTTGTGTAGGCGGTCGATGCTTGGACTTGAACAATATGCTTGCTTCTTGGCCCTTTTGCTTGGGCCGCCAAAAACTGGAAACCAAAACCAGGGCCCCAATCCCTTTTCTTGGGTGCTTTCCCCTTTTGCAAGTTCAATGATGCGGCTGAACGGATCGCTGGGCTCCTGGGTTTACGACCTGCAAACGGCCCAAGCCTTCAGTGGTTAAGCCCCAAGGCGTTGTCCTCCAACGGATTTCCTGAAACAGCCCCAAGTTGGCACACCTCACAAAAAGAGACATGGAGAGGCCCAACGGTAGGGATGTCATCTCCGTGAAAGGCGACAGCTTCAGTCGCGCTGCCTCGTTTGAAGGGGCTTCCGAAGCTCCGAGCTCGTCTGCGACATGACCTTCGTGCAAAAGGCTGTCACGTAACAAGTTCTGAGATCTGAGGCCTGGGCAGAAGGCCGTACCAAGGACAGCAGCTTCTTTCTTGACCACCATGGATGATGCGCCTCCTGGCTGAAAAAAGGAATTGGGGAATACACCCTTCATTCGATGATATGGTGGACTCCCTCTGGCATCTGGGATCAGAGCCCCAATGTACAAAACCAAACCCATGTGGCTAAAACACCTTTTACTCCATGCAAAAATAGCGATGCATCAACCACCCCCCATTTCGTGTTTTGTGCTTGGTTTCTTGCCACCTTGCCGGCGTCATTCATATGGCTGTGCAACCTGCTTTGGCCGCGCTCACGAGAGGGGCGTGGTCGTCCGATGCGCGTGAGCGAGGCAACCTGTTCTTTTCGCATTTGCCTGGGGGTATTGGACCCAGACAACTTGACCGGTGCGTGTATCCAAGCAATCCGCTACAAGGGTGGCCCTGCTCTTGGAAAACAACGGCACAAACAGCTTTTGAAGATTCTGCCAGCGCTGCAAGCCGGGCGCAGGGTGGGAGTTGAAGCCTGCATTTGGGGGACATGTAGGTTTCCCAACCGATGGGCTGTTTGGCCCAACGTCATGTACCACAAGGCCGCTCTGAGAACAAGCTACGAGATAAGGACAACAGGCTATAGCCAAATGTCCCAGGCAAGCTGGTGGAAGAGAATGAGAAAGAGGTAAGAAGAGGATGATAGAGGATTGGAACGCTTATGAAAGATAAATAGCTTGCAACCTCATCCTCTTCATTGCCCCCTGCCCAACAGCTTTAACTTTTCAAGTTATTGGGGAAAACTTTACTTTGCCAAACAGCTAAATCTTAATGATCCAACCCAACAACATTCAACGCAAGCTCTGCATCCCTACCTGGAGTGTCCATGACCCTTTCAAAATGGGTCCATGACCCCTTCATTTTGTGTAATGACTCCATTTTTAAAGGGTCATGGAGCTCCAGGTACGCATTGGTCTCCCCGCTTCAGTCCTGGCCGCAAGGCTGGCCGGCCACTTTGCGATTCACCATCCTTGGGGGGCAAATTTTTGGGGGCGCATGTGGCTTTTTGTTTGGGGGGGACAGAGTGTACCCCGCCCGGCTGACCCCTAACCTAACCTCCGCCCCAAAAAAGGGGGGTTCGGGTTGCGGGTTCCGGGCCGGAAATATCCGCTCAAAAGGGGGAGGTTCGGGTTCGGGTTCGGGTTGGGGTTTGTGTCCGCTCGGGGGGGGGGGGGGCGGGGGAGGTGTCGGGTTCGGGTTCGGCCGGGTTTGGGCTCGGGTTCCGGGCCGGGAGTGTCCGTTCGGGTTTGCGGGGTTTCGGGTTCGAGGGTGCCCTGGTGGCACGGCCTGCCCTCGTGCGCTCTGCCAATCAGAGACTTGATGACAAGGGTCACAACGGAAGGAATGTGGGTTTGAAAGTACCTTGCGCCCGGTTCGGGGTGCGGGAGTGTCCGGTCGGGGGAAGGAGGGGGAGGTTCGGGTTCGGGTTCGGGTTCGGGTGCGGGTTTTCAGCGCCCAGTCCGGCAAGCTCAGGTTTTCAAGTCTTGCGATGCCGCGCATGACGCCCGAGGTTTGCCATGATGACAGGCCGATGTCGTTGGAAAGAATCTCGGCCACATCCCAAGGCGCCGGGCCGCAAGAGAAGAATCCCCGCAAGCAAGGCCGTTTTCGACCCCGCTAGCTTCAGCTTGACTTTTCTACCTGCTGCGCAGGCACATCCTTGGACCTCCTGCCTTTTTTGGCTTTGGGCGTTCCAGGCTGGCTCTGCTGAAGGGCTGCAAGTTCATACTCCAAGTCTGCGACTTCCTTCTCCAGCGCCGCAAGTCGGCCAAGCATGGACTGCAGACTTGGCTCTGGCTTTTTCACGAAGTACCTAGTGGAGGACATGTCGGGTACCCAAATGCCAGCACGGTGGTCCAGCTTCGGGGCGATAGATGCAGCTCTCTTACCACCTTCAGTACGCACATTTGCCAAATCATAGACGTTCCACTCATCGGGCGTCACCTGGCTGCACAAAAGCCCATGTGAGCGCGTTGAGGGCGCGCTTCAGAGTATCCAAGTAAGCCTTTGGAAACAGACCGTTTGCCATCAATGAGGTTTCCGGCAACAACTTCAACCAGGTAGTGGCGGATTTCATGAATGGCCAAGTAGCCCTCCTTCTTTTGTCAGGCGCCGTCTTGTTGACCTCAGCCACTGACAGAGCAAATCGCTGCCAATAGACCTCACCCATCTTGTCAGACGGCCCCAAGTCTCATGCCGTGCCTTCTCACACACCCACCAGCGGTGTCGGGTGTTGCTTCAAGTCTCATGCCGTGCCTTCTCACACACCCACCAGCGGTGTTCGTCATCAGGGTGCTCCCCATCAGATCTGCGTTTCCGCGAAGGAGGCTTCTGATCAGCCTTTCGATTGGCTGGGCGTGGAACCCCGTCAGCAGAGATGTCTCCCTAATCCCTCGCAGCAACCAGCTTTGGGCCAAAGACCAGCTTGGTCTCGGCTTCAACTCCGCCAGGTTCCATACCACCAGCTTATCTCTTCGAACCCTCAGAAATCGGTCGGAACTTCATGTCCGTGAAACGCGCAGCTGCCAAGTCATCCTCAAGCGAAGCAAGAATGACTCTTGGTCTGCGGCAGACAGCTGCAAGGCCGTTTCCGAAAATGCATCATCTGAGCATGCTCTTCGGCGAACTTTGCCTTCTAGTAGGCTCTCCCACTGGTCAACCGACGCACCTGACGCAGAGGGTCCGAAAACCACTGCTCGACACAGTACAGTCGCAATTCCCGTCTCCAAATTTCTCAAAGCAAGGAATGGCGCCTTCTGACGCAAGTGCTGCCGCAGCGGGCTCCGCACCGGGCTTACGCGGTGGCTGGTCAGCGGCCACGTTCAAAATTGGCGGGGTCTCGTTTGCACTCCGGAACTTTTGCCATTGCAAGCCATGGGGTTTCTGGCTCATCCTCATCCGTCAAAACTGGTAAGCATGGCGTCGCCTCTGCAGAGATCATGCTCTTCTTGGAACGCTTGCCTCCCTTCTCGCAAGCCTCGCGGCGCGCAGCCACAGATTTCAAGAGCTGAAAGTTGCGGCTAGCGCGGCTCAACAGCCCCATGATTCAAAGATTGAAAGGTACAATAATTGGTTCACCTGGTGATGTGATCCAAATCGCTGCCGGCTGCACATGTCACATCGGAAACTTGTGGCTGCCGCACAATAAGAGACGCAGTAAGCACGCAAAAACTGTTGCGTTTTCAACCCCTTGCCTGGAAATGGACGCTTGTCTCCGTCTCCGCGGAGAGCATCGCTCACACCTGCTATGATTTTTGCTCGTCGCGCAACTTCTCCCATTGACAAAGGGGCGTGATTATCTAGAAACAGTCCCAAAGATTGACCCCCGCGCCTGCATCATCATCTTTTAAGAGCTTCGCTCATACCTGGGCAGGCGTCGAATTCGAATCGAAAGAATTGTTATGTGAATTGCACACATTCAATTTGGTTTTTCCATGACAATCTCCAGTGCCAGGGTCGGAGCTGAATATGAGATTCTTGCAGAAAACAGTTTTTGCTCAAATGTGTGGGTTTCCAGGAGATATTTGCGTGGTCCACGTTTTGGTTCTGATTCTCAATGGTCATGGCTGCGCCTAGGCACTACGGTTCGGGTTCGGGTTCGGGCTTGGGGGGGGGGTTCGGTTTCGGGCGGTTCGGGTTTGGGTTTGGGTTTGGGTTCAGGTTCGAGTTCGGGTTCGGGTTCGGGCTCAGGGGGGGTTCGGGTTCGGGTTCGGGTTTATGTTTTTTTGTTTTTTCTCGCCCCCAACCCACCGCTTGGAAGCTACTTCCCCCCTAACCCCCCCCCCTAACCCACTCCACCTGGGTTGGGGAGTTCGGGTTCAGGTTCGGGTTCGGAGGGGGTGTTCGGGTTCAGGTTTGGGTTCGGGTTCTTTTTCTTTCTTTTCTTTTGGGAGGAGCGACCTGGTTAGCCTGGGATATGCTTTTAAACATGCACTGATCACTGTGATGCTTATTTGTGTCACCAAGGCAAAAGTGACCGATTCCACGACGCTCGTTTGGCTCACAGCTTCCCCGGACTCGTACGGACCTTTTCTACCAGGCTCGGCATGTCGGACTAGTCGCAGCTACCATCTAGACGCAACGTTCAGCAGAAATCTCTGGATGGTACGTTCATGGATTGTTCTTGAACTCACCGTTCTTGATAGTGTAGCGACTCGCCCTATGAAGTCTTCATCGAGTTGGCAACTAAATGCGATTGGATTGAGGGTCTCGATGTTCTTGGAGCCTGCATCCCGCAATGAGTATAGAATGTGCGCTAGCATATGAAATTTTGGCTGAAGTTTGTATCGGGGCCAACCTTGCTGAAAAGCGTACCCTGCCAGAGAGCTGTACAGCGATAGAAATGCAAGCCCGTGATTGGAGATGCGAAGGGCGTCTGACGGTTTCAACCACAAAGGCTGATGGTACAACGCAGACATGAAGCTGTTGCCCTCAACCAAAGCTCTGGAAAGCTGTGAAAGATGTTCATCATGATCACCTTCGTAATCAGCTTCAAACCGCGGTATTTTCCACTCCAGCCATTTGCACACGATTGTTGTGTCTGCTCCCTTGAACCAAGACCTCTGGTTGGCCCACATCATGCAAATCCATTATCGATTGATCGAACAAAAACAACACGTGTTACAGAACACATGCAGAAAGTATACTATTTTAGGAAGAGCATCCCTGAGGGGTAATCCGAACTGTTGTGCCAGCCAAGAAGAGACCTGGTCAACGCGTTCATGTGAAGGACCAGCTTATGCATGCTGCAATACGCCTGCAGCTCCTCAAAGACAGCGCCCAGACGAGCCAGAGCACTCCCACCCCCGTAAGCTTCAAGCTCTTCCACCAGGCTTACCTGCGTGTTTGTTGGACAACTTGAGTTGTACTCACAAACATATCCTAGCTAAGCTTGAATCGATCTTTCGTGTCAAACAATTGCAACTAAGACACAATCGCGGACCCTGCAAGGTCACAAAACACGCCCTTGTGCACAGTGTGAAATAGGTCGATGAAATAAAAAGACGCACGGTCAGATTGGTCTTGTGGAATGTCCGCCAATGGGGAAGGAATCGTCCACGGGAGCGGGCCAGCACCAATCGTTTCCAGCCACGCTGCATCCGGGCTGCACACATGCCACGGAAAGAGAGACTGCCCAGCCAAACATAGGTGACATATGCCTGGTGGATTCTCGGACATTGGGGCATCACGAAGGTGGTGCCTCGTCAACCTTCCTAGCTTGGTCAGAGCAGGCCAGTCTCCCTTCAGCCCTAAAACAACCAATCGTATCCGGTGAGGTCGCTCGTTGAGTGTGATGTCAAGGCCATCGTTAAATGCATCTGTGCATTGCTGGGCCAGAACCCGAAGAAGGGCATAAAGTGGAAGCTTCGATTTAGAATACAGCCTTGCCTGCATCACACTCCAGAGCATCCGCGTTAAATACGTACTGCCACAGAAATTCAGCTCTGCGCTGCGAGAACTTCCCCTGCCCATCACCGGCTGAATCTGCAGAACCAAGATCTGTCGCTTTTTTTGCGATGTCCCTTCATCAGCATGCAGAAAGCACGGTATGCAATGCGATAGATCCTGGCCAAACACACCACTAAACACAGGATGCTCGGGCTTCATTGTCCTGTACCGGGTCCAAAATGACAAATAGCTCGTGAAGTCATGCCCCTGAAACAAGATGTCGAGCTTCCCTGCACTAGAAAGCGCAGTGATGTAATTTGAAATGGAGAGCACCGGGTGGTCTAACTTCAATCCAATGTCGTGGAAAGTTGGCTTGACGTCAACTTGGAGCCCATGCTCAACAAGCAACCCAGGTAAACGACTGGTGTGCCCTGTGCGATGAAGCCGGTTCATACCCTCCAGGAGCTCTCCACTAGGCATGGACTGCGGCTCACCAATCTCAGCGGATTCTTCCCAAAACGCCGCAGCAAGGCTGCATGCCTGAAGTTCGCTTACCTCAGGTTGGCCACATGGTATTCATGCAAAACATGATGCGTAACACATAGAATATCTAAACATACGTAAAAGCCAACACCCCATCCAACGTACACAGAACCTCAACAGCTCCTGTTTGGCACTTCAATGCCGGCACGTGAAAACATGCAATTCGAGTCGGGGCACGCTGGTTCCAACTGCCCGCGCAATTGCCCGCCCGGCAGGCCCAGTCTTGCGATGATTCGCCGCCGGCAAGCTGGACGAGGAAGCACCTGCGCAAGGCGTGGTGCTGGGTCAGATTGCCATCAAACTGCCTGAAGCTCACACACATTAGCATACACTAGCTGCAGTCATTTTCACACACTTGCGATCAAGCCTATGCCATGTGTGGGTGCTGTCACCCTGGCCCCCTGCCGCGTTGCCGTTGACTGGATTGCCTATGCTTTTCCACAGAGTAGTCGCTTGCTGTTTGTGTTTCTGCACATGTGGAAAAGCAACTGCAACCCTTGCCATCTACAGTAGGTGGCATGTTGGACATGCCGCACGTTGCCCCTAGAAACCCATGTCTGGATCGCCGCACAGCAACATATGGACTGTTGCAGGGAAACCATATGCATGTTTCAGAAACATGGTTTAACTTTATTTTGCTGTTCAAGGAATTCAGTGGCAATCCCGACATATCCCGACGACATGATGGACATGCCATGTGTCGCATTGACCCATACCACGGGCTTTTCACCCTCGATGGGCCTTTGACACAAACCCATGGTTGCCATATGCAGCTTCTTGTCAACTCAGCTGTATTTGCGTTTTTTTTGAGGCACATGCCTGAAAAGCCCATGTATGTGTATATATGTGTTAACTTGCATTTTTGCTCATCGCAATTGTAGTGATTGTAGTGTTACCTTTTGCAGATTCATGTGGCAACCGCTAATCTGTGGCATCCTTCAGGCTGCCTTGCCGGACTTCTCCGCTCGAGGACCTGCGGTCAAGGGTGAGCAAGGGCGGGCAGGGGGGCAGGGGGCCATGAACCACGTAGCAACAGAACACGTTCGTGCACACATTCCAAAACACGCATGGCCTTCCACAGCTGCACGCTTCTTTCCCCTATCTCCCTTCTTTCCCTTCTTTTCCTTCTTTTCCTTCTTTTCCTGATTTCCCTGTGTTTTGTTTTGCTTCTTTTCCTCACTTCCCTTCTTTGCCTTCTTTGTTTTCTTTTTCTGAGATGCACTTGAGTCCTTGCCCTCCTCATGCTCCTTCGGCTTCGGCTTCTCATTGTCCTTCTTGGTGTTCCTCAAGATTGTCCTGAGATGGGACGAGGTACGGCGCAGCGCAATATATTATGCATGCATGAATATGTATAGCCTTATCACATTATACATATATAATTATATTATATCATTTGTTTCACGGAGAAGTTATAGTTGATACGAAATTATATAGTATACATATATGTAGGACTATACATATTCACGATATGCATACATGTGCAGACCATATCATAGCCTATAGTTTTGCATATCACGAGTTCACATTGTTTGGTATGTGCCATGCTAAAGTGTGGTATAATATATTATAATACATGAAAGATAATATATATATATAACATAATATGTATATAGAACAGAATATATATATACTATATATCTATATATATATATATATATTCTATTCTATAATACAATAAAAATAATTAATGTATATATATTATATATATATTCTATATTATATATATATGTATTACTTTATTTGTCATATTGTATAAATTATATATATATATAGTATATCCATATTTAATATATATATATACACTATACATACAGTATACTATATGTATATATAGATTATTATAGTTCTATATATATATATATTATATATATAGATATACTATATGTGATACTTTAAACTACAGCACTAGTGTAAGTTGCACATGTGTCATATGTGATATTCAGAATGTTCAATATACATATATATATATATATTCTATTACTTTGTAGCTGCATGCAAGTTATTGTTTTGCTGGAGGTATTATTGATTATGCTATTGTATTGTTATGTTGTACATGTGCTCTATTAGGCGTTATATTAGAATGATAATGATAACATTTGGTGTGCATATATATATATATATATATACGGAACTATAATCGATATATGCATAGATGTATATATGTAGGCATTATATGGTTTATTTATGTGTGACATACATTGTCGTTTAAAGAGTATTTGCAGTATCATGTCTTTTATATGTATAATAATATTTATGCAAATCTATCATCCGTCGACCAAGTTGCTTTTTCAGCTTGTTCTCTTCCGTTTGGGCAAGGGAGGCCCTGCCAAATGGGACACCCGCACACATCAGTTGAGCATCAAGGCAACACAGCATGACGTGTCCAATGAATGCGGCGCCTGATCTCCACATCTTTCACGATCCCCTCGTACTTCTTTGCGAACCTTATTTCAAGGTAAACATCGTACATAAAGCCACTCTGCAGTCATCTACATTGGGTTCACCCATATGGTCATTCTTTGATGTGGCTATGTGTGTCTGTGTATGGCAAACACGTGTCCTGTTGGGAGAAGCACCCCATAGAATCCCTGTGACCGTGAACGCACATGTCATGGCAGAGCTCGCACTTGGGATGCTGACTAAGTCACTCATCAGAAAGATGCCCATGAGCATCTATTTGAGCTTTGTAGTTTGCTAGCTCGTCATGGCCCTCCATGAGCTTGGCAATGTGCACGTCCAAGCCCTTCAGAGCCCTGACAAACAGGTGCAACATTCGCAAATTTGGGATTAATGCAGGCTGTACTCGTCCAAGCCCTTTAAAACCCAATGATGCACAAATGATTCGCTCCCCACCAACACACCAATACGCTGCAATTTCAGGACCCCACGGCGCCTCTTTGCTGAGTCGGTCTCCACCAACGCCAGCTTGCCAGCCGTGGCCTCAAGCTTCGCCTGCTGCTTCAGCACCTGGTCCATGACAAGTGTGATGTTCTCCGCCGCCTGAACGGGGCGCACTGCGGGGATGAGCCGAGCCAAAAAATGGGGGGGGGGCACATCAATGAGCCCAAAATTTCAGGTCCAGGAAGCCGTGCGATACTGAAACACCGATCTTAAGATTTCCCCAATTAACCCAAATTTGGTTCGTGTTTGGGGGGCTTTTCAGAACGTGGCACCATGCATGTACAAATAATCAAAAGTGCATGAGCTAATGCCTGCTGTTGAAATACGTTTGGAAAAGCGCCGAAGAGGACTGGAACCTGCAACCAACCTAAGCTATATATAGTTTTTTTTGCATGGGAATTCTACGGCAGGGCGGGGGATAAGGGATCGATCGATCTGTAATTGTGTGTGAATTGGATCGGACAGGTGGGAAAACACACACATGTGGCCTCAAGGCGGTGCTCTTGATCGAAATCAGCCCCTGTCTTTTCCTTCTTTGTCTTTTTCTTGGGGCGGCCGGACTCCTCATCCTCACTCATGCTTTGCTCGTCGTCCGAGGACTGCGCTGGCGGCGACAACGGGCCGGAGGGCGGGGGCGCCAAGTTCACCTGATTGGTCTCAGCATTCTGGGCCATCACGGTAGTGTCACGGAGCTGCTGCTCATCGGTGGTCTCAAAAGATCCGGACTCCTGCTCCTGCACCCAGTACTCCCGCACATTCTTCTCATACTTGTCATACCTATAGTGTGGGTGAGTGTTTTTTGAAAATGCATGACCACCATGCCGTGTACCAGCTGAATCATTTGTCTGATGAATATATGTTCCAACCCATGCACTAGGCTAGAAGGTACACCGGTGGGCGCCAAGAAGCCGCGTGAGCATCTTCTTCCTCTCCGGAACGCTGCAGTAGTTCACAACAGCCTTGATTCTTTGCCTTGGAGACGCGCAAGCCGTACAAAGTCGCCAAACATGTGTCAAAATTCCCATTCGGTGAATTGCATTTATATGCATGCAGTTTCAATCGCATGCACCCACACACACTCGTTTGAGCAAAGTGCCTCACACCTAGAAAACATGTGCACCTAATACATGTCAAGGACGGGATCTTAGGGCGCTACTTCCCAAATCCAAGCACGGTCTTCATGCGGTCCTTCGAATACCAGCCCGCAGAAATTTTGATGGTGTTCTTGCGGCCCTTGGTGAAGCAAACTTCGATGGATTTCTTGAAAGCTTCTTTGTCCCCCTTCACCTCCACCAAAGTGTCCAACAACTGTCGGCGGCTCTCCCCCCCCAGCTTCCACTTCTCCATCACCTCCTTTGAGACATCCGCCCGGCCAGTGCGGAGCTTGGGCGTGCACATCCGTCTCAATTGGGCGTCAAACGCCTTGCGCTTTTTGTCCTGCGTGGGCCACATGTATGTGTCCAGGGGTAACCAATGGATCGATCAAGTTAGCTTCTGCCGATCGAGTTTCTATTCCAAGTGAATGCATGCTGGAGGAAAAAACACTATAGCACATGCATGTTAATCATCCTTCAAACCTTGCACTTGGACATGTTGGGGACAGAAGATTGAAACGTTAATTTCTATCCAAAGTCATGCCCGCATGCGTGTGTCAGCCATCATACAACTAGGGGTTGAGGAGGGGGATAAGGCCTACACAGTGGAATAATGCAGGGGTTGAGGCCCAGTGTAAACTATGATTTGCACAGTTCACCCGTGAATATCCAATTTACTCAGTCCATCTTTGCGGGGCACCTTCAAGTCCGGTGGAAAGAATACCGCAAAAACAATTGACACTCAAGTGCTAAGGTTAACTTGGACACGTCCTCAGGGCATGTGGGCATACATGCAAATGAATCCCACGCCGCAATATATTGCGCACATATGATATTGCATGAATTCTACAATTGCACATGTGCACACCATATATATATATATAATTTGTGCAGCTCGAGCGATCGATCCTTCTCCTCATCCGTGGTGGTTGCATCGGGCCGCTCAGGAATCGCCGGCACCGGAGTGTCCTCCTCCATCTTTGCATCAGACGATGCAGCTTCCTCGGCGTGGCACGCAAGGCGAGAAATTGACCCATCCGCTAGGAGGCATTTATCTCAAATAACATCGGTAAAGATTGTTCCAATCGAATGCATGTGTACTCGATGAATGGACTTTCCTAAATCGGGCATGGAAACTATGCTGCAACATGTGATGCTATAGTGTAGAATCAACCCCGGGACATCACTCGCTGACAGGCCAACATATGCGATTCTGGCAAAGGGACTTCGATCAATATCAGTTCGATCGTTTCTTTGGGACTGCAAAGGACTTTGCGTCACTGACGTAAACAGGGGTCCAATTGTGTGTCCGACCTCATGTCTGCCACAAATGCCCGTAAGAGGGGCGCCTGAAACATTTGGTATACCCAATTATAGGTGGACGGGATGGGATGGGGGGGGGGGGCAGGCGGGCATGTGTCATTCTCGCGTGGCTTTTGCCGATGCATGATTGCAATGCGGCGCGTTATGGCACATCATTTGGTGCCATATTCCGTGTAAAAGGCGGCCACCGCTCGTGCAGTGACATGTGCTGTCAGTTGCCCACGCCTGGATCGCAGTTCATGATTGGTCTCCATGAAACATATGCATGCACAACCTATAGATAGCCAAGTTGCTGCTTTTTGAAGTTAACCTAGGTTGCTGGTTGTTGGGGTAAGTTTAATGCATGCAAACAAAAAGCAGCAACTGGCGATCCCGGAATCTTTGTTTCGGTACCTGCAGGTATTGCTTTGCATGTGTGGCTCAACTCTGCGATCTAGGAACATGTGCACGCCTGCCCCACATCACGAGTGCATGGTTGCACGTCTAGTGCGTGGAAAAGCCCTACAGCAGAAAGCCATCTGCTCGGATGCGATCCATCAACCCCGCGATCGCGTGCAGCTGCATCATGTTCTGGTTGTAGATTGTCTGCAACAGGTCAAGCGTACGAAGCCCAGGGAAGGGACCCAACGCCCCCCCAGGCAAGGGGGCCGTGGTCAGCGGCGGCTCCTGGGCACTGATGGGAGTGCCCTGCTGACCAGTGCTCGGCGGCCGCTCCTGATTGGCCACTCTCTGTGGCACAGGCGACACATCGGATGTGGGCACATACTCATCATCTTCGCCCATTGAACTTGTTGGGCTGTCCAATGGAGTCAGCTCCTCTTTCTCCGCGTGCTTGCTGCGGCTCTTCTTGCCGCCTTTGGCCTTGCCCGCTTCGCTCCCGAGATCCTTCTTCTTCTTCTTGATCTCATCCTTCTTGATCTCATCCTTCTTGATCTCATCCTTCTTGATCTCATCCTTCTTGAGCTCATCCTTCTTCATATCATCCTTCTTGATCTCCTTCTTCTTCTCCTTCTTCTCCTTCTTCTCCTTCTTCTCCTTCTTCTCCTTCTTCGTAATCGTCTTGATCTCCTTCTCCTGGGCCTTCTTCACCTCACTCTTCGGGATGGTCGCGATCTCCGCCTCCGCCGTGGCCTTCCTCTTTGTCGCCTTCTTGGGCTCTTTGTTGCCCGCCGGCTCCATGTGCACCCCCTCCATGGGCTTCGCCGCCGCGACCTGCTTAGGCTTGCCCATCGCCACCTCCACGGGCTGCTTGCCCATCGCCACCGCCACGGGCTGCTTGCTCGCCACCACCTCCGCCACCGCCACGGGCTGCTTGATCGCCATCTCCGCCACCGCCACGGGCTGCTTGCTCGCCACCACCTCCGCCACCGCCACGGGCTGCTTGATCGCCATCTCCGCCACCGCCACGGGCTGCTTGCTCGCCATCCCCGCCACCACCTCCGCCACCGCGACGGGCTGCTTGATCGCCGCCTCCACCACCACCACAGGCTGCTTGCCTGCCACCATCTCCGTGGGCTGTGTGCCCAGCACCACCTCCATGGGCTGATTGCCCAGCACAGCCTCCACGGGCTGCTTGCCTGCCACCACCTCCATGGGCTGATTGCCCTCCATGGGCTGATTGCCCGCCGCCGCCTCCATGGGCTGCGCATCCAAGGCTGTGTCCTCCGTGATGTGCACATCTGACGCCTTCTCTGTGGGCTGGTTGCCATCCGGCGCCAGCTCATCCATGGGCTCAACCGACACCTCCATGGGCTGAGCACCCGCCGCCGCCGCCGCCTGCTCCGATTGCTCCGCATCTGTCTCCTCCACCTCGACCTCCTCCATCTCCATGGGAAGAATCGTCTTCAACGCCCGTTCGCCCTCGCCCTCAACCCAGGCCAGCGTCTCAGGGCTAAGCCCACGGCCAGAAGATCGTTCTTGCTCTTCCCGTTTCAAGCGACGTGCCCGCAGCCGAAAATATGTCTGCTTGACGTCATCCACAGCTGACTGGCCGTCACGAAGGTGTGTCGGGGGCGGGAACTTGGGCGGGTGCGGAATCATCTTGGGCTGATGCATCATGTGCTTTGGACGAGGCTGTACGACACGAGGCCCCATCTCTGCACTCACTGACCGATCTCGAGCGCACAAGTTCTAGCCAAATGGCAATGCGTGCAAATACATGACAACTTGCCGATCAAACCATAAAATGTGGCCATTGCACTGCATGTGCATGGTTGATCTCACGTTCAATGCATGCGCTCAAGCCGACCACATGATACATCCCGATTTCGGATTGTCATGCGATTGTCAAGCAAACACCGCTCAATGCAGACGAGAGTCCTTCTCTGTCCCCGAGTCCACCCATGAAGTCGAGCTCTCGTTGCCAGCGTCAGACCCAAGCAAGGTAGCGGTGGAGATCTCGACAGGCACCTTTTTGGACAAGAACTCCCTGGGCGGTGTGCTGGCCGGGTTTGTGGGCGACTTGATTGACTTGGTGGGCGAAGGTGGAACCAAAGCTGGAGGCTGCATTGCCTGAAGGTCGGCGGGCACAGTTCCTTCCTGGGATTGGCTATCCACGGACACAGTGGCAAAAACCTTCTGGCTTGTTGGGCCGGTCTGGAGGGTGGGGCTGACATGGTTTGTGGGGCTGACAGGCACAGCGGCGGCACTTGCCTGCAGGCTTGTTGGGCCAGTTTGGTTCATGGGGCTGACAGCAGGGCTAACAGGACCAGAACGTGTGTCTGCAGGGCTGGAAGGCTCAGTGGTGCTGGGATCACGCCGCTCTTAGCGGCACGCAGTGCAGCCAGCTTGGCTTGCGCAGCCTCAGTCAATTGCACATGCTGCACGGACATGATAAATATAAGAAATGTAAATCGGGAAACACATGCATATGTAACAATGCGAGCAAGACTCCTGGATCTTTTGTTTCAAGGCCGTAGGCACAGATTCGCTATGTTCGGCGAATTGCTCCATGATGAAGCTGTTCCCGCACAAAAGGGTTTGGCAAGACATGTGCACACGGCCCGATCCTAGACTTAAGCCAGCTGCATGTGTGGGATCAATCACATCGGAAAGTGGCACATTTTCATCATGAGGGCTCAAACGACACATTTCGGACCCCGAATCGGAGAAAAAAGGCTATATTCCTGATAATGAAAGTATACATAATTGGCCATAGATTCCCTATGGAATGTTACGCCACTATTATGGGTTTTTACGCCACTCTACAAATTTCCTGTCACTCCGACCGAAATTCAAAATGCAGCCTCAACTGTGTTGTACGCCACACAATCGGATAAACACATGCAGATTTTGCAGCTCACCCGATGCGATCCCCCAATCAGAATGATAAGTACGTGTTCGACACATACTCCACGCGTGCATCTTAAATGCCAGGCATGCCTTCCCAACATTTTGCAAGCTGTACATCCCTTGAATTGCGAAGGTACCTGTAAACCTCCGGCATTTGCGCATCATGCCACAAATCACGAAATAGCTCGCTTGAGCTGTAGATCTGGGCCATGGGATCTAGATCTTCATCACCAATCTCGGCCTAAACCAGCATAGGCACGCAAAGGCGCCACACATGCATGAATCCGCACTGTCACCCCCCCGACCAAGTAGAGGGTTGAACACCAAGCCCGACACGATACCCGCAGCCCGCCCAAGTATCGCACACGCCTGGCTGAGAAAGGTCGGGTCTTCACGCTCATGGATGAGGGTGTCGAACGCCCGCACGAGACGCAGGCCGAAGCGAACTGGGTATTGCCTGGGATAGCTTCGGATGGCTTTGGGAAGCATGCATTTCATACATGTGAACTGCATGCATGCATGCATATGCAAATCAAATGTCAAGGAGCTGGCTAGCCTTTAAGTTTGCACGATTTCCAGTGTACATCTTTTTGCCAGATCGAGTGTAGCTCTTGGAGGCCAGTGCGTGTTTTGATCTCAACGTGGCCGCACTCATCTTGCCGTGTGCGAAGAAACGGACCCCACGGGAATTGGCCCATAAACATGTTCGTTTGGCACTGGGTGCCCCATAGGCACGCATCCAGAAACTCTGGCGCCACACCTTGGTTCGCAAATCGGAGACCCAGAGATCCGTTCACATACATTGTCAACAGCCAATGTTGGGCCAAGGAACACGCACCAATCCCAATATGCACTGCATGCGAGGGTGGCGCATTAGGAGGCTTGTCCGTGGCTGCTCGATAAGCCACGTAATTTTGAGGGCCAAGCAAAGGTAAAGTGCCACGGCCATCCTAGGGCAATATCATGCATGTGTGCAGCTTTCAAAACCATGATCAATCCAACGCCCATGAACTGGAGACATCACGCGGTTAAAATTCATGCATGCACGTAACGTGATCTCCATGCGTGCGAAGAATAAGCCCGCTCCTTGAAACCAATAAGTTTCCTAGAGCTACCCCAGCCCGAGATGGATCTCCAAGTGGGAGGAAAAAATGGCGTGATGTTGTATATCGGCAAATAGACACCCAGGATGAACAGACCATGCCAAAGTGCACCACGCTTTCTCCAGGCTTGCACCGTAGAATGCACATCAAAAGAGTCCTTGGTGGCCATGCAGTAGGTCCAATCGCTTCTGTTTGGCACCTTCATGCGGGTGAAAATAAAGTGATCAAACCTATAACCAAAGGCACGCCATTCCAGCGGGCTGGGTGAGGTCCAGCGGATTGCCCCGAGAAACACGCCTCCCCATCCTCTCCCGTTGCTTTGCCCAGGGCTTCCAGTACTCCAAGTCCATCTTTATCGCCGTGTGGCCAGCGCTCTTCGCGCACTTCGCCAGGACGCCGATACCAGCGCATATCTCCGCAAAGTCCACGCATTCCTGCATGGGGTGATATATATATATATATAGTATACTTGTGAGGGGGAGGGGGGTGGGCAAGCCGGAACACCTTGCCTGACTACCAGAAGCCGTAAATTGTACAAAGCATATGCAAACTCGAATTTACATATGATACATATACGTATATATCTATATATATATTATGTTTATTTTGCATACACATTCTATTTATGTAAATATATATATACTTATATATGAATCTTTATATAATCTATATATACGTATTTCTTTGCAATCTCTGCATTTACTTTAGTACGTATATCTTGAAAATGCATGCAGCACTATACTCACGTTGCCCCATATGCACCATGTTCAACGAAACACAGTTCTGTATAGCTATAGCCATTGCTTTACATACACAGGATATCATGCATCCAAGAACTATGCAAACCACTTAAACATGCATATGTATACCCATGTATATAATATGCACATATGTATTCTTATCTTTTGTAATCAATGTACACGTGATTTATAATTATATATATAAATACACTATGCGAGATATATTATAGATATAGATCGATAATATATATATATATATATTGTTGATGATATATATGTAATATAATTATAATATACAAAAAACGTGTTTGTATAATAATATGTATATATATATATAGGCTTAATATATATATATATATATAGGCTGAATACGTGTATATATATATACATATATATGCTTAATATATATATATAGTAATATAGATAGATGTTTTGTATAGTTATACCACATTTACCCATGCATGATGTAATGGTTTGTATGTGTTGTACATATGTATATACCAATATGCACACACATGCGTATATTATGTGTATACCTAGGTTAACATTTATGTATATGTATGCTACCGTATATGTGTATACCTTACACGCTTTTACATATTCTATCATAATATATGTATATATATATTATGTATAAACAGGGGGTGAACTGGTACCTGTCGCGGGCCGGCGGCGTTGCGCTTGGTGCTATATGACGACGTGACGCTGATCGCAAGTACTGCCGTGCTGCACTACCACGAGCAGTTCTTCTCTGTGGACAACCGGCCGACTGTGGTGATTCAATCAGTACCACCTGCAATCGGGCATTGGCAATGGGCCATACAAGGAATCTGTGGCAGAGAAGAAGCATATATGACTATGGGACTACACCAAGTGTTGTGCGTGGTGAGTTGAAGCCACGATGTTTAAGCTGACACCCCTTTGACTGTGTTGGTTGAATGAATTGCTGAAACGGACTTGCTGCGCCCCATAAAAACTCGGCAACATGCACATGATCGATCAAAGCATGCATGCAGTACCGTAAGTTCGATCCTGTGTTTCGGGCTGTGTGTCGCGGAAAATATATGTTCAAATCCTTGAGCCCCCAACTCCAAAGCCAGTTCAGTGGCCAAGCTCCGAAATTTCGGGCACATGGATGCTCGTATGTGTTGTCAAATAAGCAGCAGGTATCCCCAGCAGCTTTCACGCCTGTAATAGAGTTCAGCTTTGTTGCACGATATATAGATATATAGAGAGGTATAATAATATATATATATAATATACATATATATATATTTATTATAATATATATATATATATATTATAATATATATATATATATAATATACATATATATATATATTATAATATATATATATATATATTATAATATATATATATATGATAATGTATATATATATATATAAATATATATATATATTCTTATAGTGCGCCTATGCGTGTCTGGAATAGGAGACCGCGGAGCTTTGAAGTTTGTCAAGAAGAATGGGAAGGCGGGGTGTCAGTTGAAGCTCAAAGGGCAACTATATTCAATCCCACGGCTTCTTCCCAAACACAATTGCAAAGCATTGCAGGCATGCAGCATGATGGGGCCCAAAGGAATGTTCATGTGTGCGTGTTGTTGGCTCCAAGACTACTAAATGCATGCACCTTTTGTGAGCCATTCAGGGGGGATGTCCCAACTCCATTCGCCAAAGCAACCAGCACGCGTGCAAGCATAGTCATGCACCCTATTCTAGGGCTGGGGACCATTGGGTGAAAACAAGGGAAGCCGATGTTGCAGGAAAATCTCTCCATAATACTATTTTTCTCTATCTCGCTCTTTGTTGGGATCAATTTAATGGTGATATAACAATAAACATGCATGCGTGAAGGAATCTGACATACTAGCATGCCTGCTTGTGTGCAACATCTGTGCGTGTGTGTGTGTGTGGTGTGTGTGTGTGTGTGTGTGTGTGTGTGTGTGTGTGTGTGTGTGTGTGTGTGTGTGTGTGTGTGTGTGTGTGTGTGTGTGTGTGTGTGTGTGTGTGTGTGTGTGTGTGTGTGTGTGTGTGTGTGTGTGTGTGTGTGTGTGTGTGTGTGTGTGTGTGTGTGTGTGTGTGTGTGTGTGTGTGTGTGTGTGTGTGTGTGTGTGTGTGTGTGTGTGTGTGTGTGTGTGTGTGTGTGTGTGTGTGTGCGTGCGTGCGTGCGTGTGTGTGTGTGTGTGTGTGTGTGAGAGTGTGTGTGTGTGTGTGTTTGTTTGTGTGTGTGTCTGTGTGTGTCTGTGAGTCTGCGTGTTTGCGGGCACACGTGTATGCTGCTTGTGTCAAGAGAGAGGTTTCCCAACATACGAATATGGTCCTCAAGGCAGATTCGGTTGTGGCCAAAGAGGAGGATCACCACTAGCAAAAGCACCTGAGGAACTGAAAACGTTGATCAAGACATAATCGTGGCCGATGCATTTTGCCAAGGAGCCCCTGGCGCCTGCACCTTCATCAAAGACACAAGCAGCCGTTTCAGCCGCATGTCGTCCATGGCCAGCAAGTGACACAGCCCCAAGCCCCAAATTCAAAGTCAATTCACCATGCATGCAACAAAGGCCTTGGGAGCTTCTGGGAACTCAACAAAGTGCATGGGAACTCAACAAAGTTCATGGCCGGCCACTGAAATTGCATGATTTCAATTTTAGCTTCAGCTGTTTGGCATCTTTATAGCATGCCCAATGCATGACATTCATGCATGTTTGGCATGATCTCACACAGCTGCTGAGGCACAGAAAGCTTCAAGGATCAATCATGCATGACGGTTCAATTGCGTTCTAAACCCAGGCACACAGCCCAACACTCGATCGAAAACAGCTCGATTGGCATCATGATGTGTTAAGTTGATTACACAATGAATCAACCGCCCCAACAAATTTTCGTCAGCAAACCCAAGGGGGTAGACAGGCACTCAGGCATCGAAGGAGGGGGGGCGGCACCTGAGCCTTTCCTCTTCAGGATGTGCCTCCGGATGGCCCACGCAGAGCTCATCGGCGCCCAAGCTCTTCCGGAGCCTGCCACGAGCAAGGTCCAGGCTGCTTGGGGTTGTTGGGTGGCTACATGGATGGGGTTGGGGCACGCATGCAGAATCTCATGATCAACACTTAAACTCCATCATGTGTGCAACAATACATTTCCATGCGTGTGCATGCATGCACCCTTGAATGGGCAACTTTCGTCCACTTAAGATCTGATACCCGATCGACTCCTTTTGTTCTCAAGCTCTTCCTGCGTGCGTTGAAGCCTACCCAAATGCAAGCCATGCGGGATATGGCAATCTAACTCAGGGCTGACGACTGCACGATACCCCATAATTAGGCTCCGGTGGGCAACCATGAAACCCACATGCCATCCCAACTGTACGCATGACTGTTTGAGCTAGGTCGAGAAATTGAATGGGGAAACATGGGAACCATGCATGCATGCTGTTTGAAATGTACCAATATTTTTGCAGGGGTCAAGGCTGGGCCAGGAGATGAATAAAACCAAAAAATATGTTGCGCAACAGGTCACAAGCCACATCAGTTCCCAGAAAGCATCATATGTTTGTTGGAGGGCATGCAGTTGACACACCTAGGAAGCGTGAACCGGTGATCGGATTTAAAGCTATGTCGACCCGTTCGTGGCCCCCAACCGGAAATGCCCAATCATGCAGTCTCCCTGAACTATCGCATATACTAAGCATGGGCAGCATTTGGCCCCAGAAATGTGTGTGCGGTCTCGCCAGCACTACTGTTTGCGTGCGTGCATATAATGCATGCCACGCAGGATCAAACATCAGTCGATGTCCACCGGTTTTGGCGAAAAAGGCGGCTTTCCACGCTGACCCTTGAACTCCGGTTGCCGACAATGCCCGCACCCTGTGCCGCACCCCCGGCATGAGGCGCATCCCAAGATCAGGTCCTTGCACAGATCGCAGCCGGTCTCGCAGTTGTTGCAATGCCAGCAGCCCGGACGTGTGTTCGGCCGGATCTTTCGGTAGGAGCGAGTTGTCTTCTTGCCCTTGGGAGTTGCCTTGGCATCTGCAGTCTTGCGACCCTTGGTCTTGCAGCGCGGCTTGTGCTTCTGCTCCCCCTCACCACCACCCTTTGGCTCAAGGTTAGGCTTGGGGTACGGTTTTTCAAACCGCGACCAGCCGCTCCAAGTGGTGACAGTCCCCGGCGCAGGCTCGGCTGTTGCAGGCTGCTTGGATGGGACAGATGCCTTCCTCTTGGCTTTGGCCTTCGCTTTAGGCTGCTCGGATGGCACGGATGCCTTCCTCTTGGCTTTGGCCTTCGCTTTGTTGGCTTGCGCAGGCTGCTCGGATGGTTCGGATGCTTCGGCTGTGCTTGGCTCCGCATTTGGATCGGATGGCTCGGACGCTTCGGGGTTGCTGGGCTCTGCATTTGGATCGGATGGCACGGATGCTTTGTCGGCTGTTGCAGGCTGCTCTGGTGGCACGGGTGCCTTCCTCTTGGCTTTGGCCTTTGCTTTGGGCTCGGATGAGACGGATGCTTCGGCTGTGCTGGGCTCTGCATTTGGATCGGGTGGCACGGATGCCTTCCTCTTGGCTTTGGCCTTTGCTTTGGGCTCGGATGAGACGGATGCTTCGGCTGTGCTGGGCTCTGCATTTGGATCCGGTGGCACGGATGCCTTTCTCTTGGCTTTGGCCTTCGCTTTGGGCTGCGCAGGCTGCTCGGATGGTTCGGATGCTTCGGCTGTGCTGGGCTCTGCATTTGGATCGGGTGGCACGGATGCCTTCCTCTTGGCGTTGGCCGTCGCTTTGTCAGCTGTTGCAGGCTGCTCGGGTGGCACGGATGCCTTCCTCTTGGCTTTGGCCTTCGCTTTGTCGGCTGTTGCAGGCTGCTCGGGTGGCACGGATGCTTCCGCTGTGCTGGGCTCTGCATTTGGATCGTTAAGCTTGGCTGCCTTGGATGGCTTAGCCGATGTGAGCCTCTCGGATTTGGACTCATTGGCCGTGTTCTTGGCACGCTTTTTCCGGCCTCTTTTGAGGCCCTTGGCCAACGTGCTGCGCAGATTGCTCTGCTGCGCAGGGCTCACGGACCACTCGGGCATCTTCACCTTGCCAGGGTCAGGGTTGCATGAGGAAAAGTTGTGCGCGCTATATGATGAATTGTCCATGGAAAAATTGACTACTCACGTACCATGCACGTACACAATAGAAAGCTAAGACAACTGCATGGTGCAATATGAAGTTTAAGATTCATTAAATGGTTCAAGCTGTGGGGGAGGGTGAGTGGGAGGGGGAGGGGGAGGCGGGCGGAAGATGTTTAGGCCAAAACACGGTTTTCCAGGGATCCAATTCAGCTGGAAATGGGCACAGTACTAATGCACATTATGAACGGCCCATGCATGGATTTGTCTGGGTACGGAATGCATGGTTTAGCTGGTGCAGTATATACAATGTGCATTGACTGTGTGCGTGATATGTGCTTGATGTTGCATGCGTGTAGGCGTGGACATGCACATGCATGTTTTTTCTAGAGACCCTAGCCTTCTCCGGTGTGTCCACAAGCTCCAGCTTCTGTGCTGGGGACGGGGTCCTCTCAGCAAGGCTGCCATCCGCCATCGCAATGTACACCTGCGTCTCCGCCTGACAGGGTGGCAAGGCCGGGCGTGTGACGAGAGTTCCGCAAAGTCGCAAAATCAACTATATATATATATATATTATATACAAAAAATACGTTAACTATAGAGAGAGAGAGAGAGTTGGCCAGCAGCAGAGTAAAATTATGGGTACGCCGATCCCCGCCCACTCAAGCCTGGTCCGGATTGGCTGGTGCTTTCGATGAAGGCTTTTGTGTTGGTGGCCCATGACCTAGCAGGGAACAGGCCATGCGGCGATCTTACATAACTTTTGTGGTTGGGTTGGGCAAGATGCACACACGACGCATAGAGGTGGGAACACTCGATTCGGCGAGGGGGCTGTGAAACATTCCATGCATTGGCATTTATAAGAGCGCGTGAAGGCGCCTTTGTTAAACTCAAAAAACACCTATAGGATCATGCATCGATCGTAGCACCCCGATTTACGGCCTTCGGTCAGCTTGCTGCATGACTCCTCGCCAGCAACAGTGGCAGCATCAGCGCCCGCAGCCACGCCCTCCAATGCATTCTGCCTGCAAGGGCATGAAGCTAGAGAACATGGGCACCCAAGTCAAACACATATGTTGCCGCAATATGGAAGTTTAAACTATATCCATCATGCATGCATATAGTGTTTCAATGCATGTGCATGTGCGTTATATATTTGCAATGAGGTGGGATTCCATATGGCCTCAAATCTTTTCCAAAGAACAGAACCATATATGCAATGTATAATATACGCTTTGGGGCATGAGCCTCTCAGCGATCTCAATGTCCTTCAAAAGGCGGTCGAGTTCAGCTTGGAGCTGCAGCTGGTCTTCATCGTTGATGGCCTCCTGCTTCTTCACATCCTCCGCCACCGTGGCCTCCTGCTTCTTCACATCCTCCGCCACCGTGGCCGCCTCCTGCTGCCTCGCGTCCTCCGCCAGCGCAATCGCCCCCAGGCGTCGCAGCTCCGCCTCAGACTTGCCTTCCAGCTCCTCCAGAGTTCCAGATGCGCCGACAAACAAGTTGACCCTGCATACGTATTGATCCGATCGAGTTGCATTACGGTGCCCCAACTGTAGCGCATGCATGGTTTTGAACTATATGTCTATATATATATATATATATATATTCATGCATCAACACGTCAACACGCGGTCCTTCAGCTCCTCTCCCACGAAACGCACGTTCTCCATAGAGCCCTCCTCAGGAGAAAGCTCCGGGTCTTTCTCTTCCTCCGACTCGGACTCGCCGGACTCGCCGTCCTCGTCCGTGTCCTCGTCGCACTCATCTTCTCGAGAGGGCCCATGGCCAAAGTCCCGCAGCAGCTGAAAGATCTCCCGCACCGATTCATCCTCAAATGTCCGAAAAGCAACCACACGATATCGATCCATGTTGGCGTGAGCAGCAGAAATCAAGAAACATTGCATGCATACGGGAATATGTAGGGAACAAATATTATATATATATATATGCATATTCAAACTCAAGGTGCAGGCATGGTTCGCGCGGCGTTTGGTTTCTCTTAGCCGCATCTTGCTGTCTCCTGCGGGCATAGGTGTAGAGCCTGCGTAGCACCCATGCATCCACGTACGTCTGGCGGCGATCCGCCTGGGCCCCCATCACATGATAAAGGCTCTTGATCGGGCCCAAAAGCATCCGCACCTTGAGCTTGCGCGGCGCAAAGCGCCGAATCAAAGCTGCAACTGCAGAGCTGTTGAAGGCCAAAGAGCGCGTGCTCATCGGCCTCTCCATTTCATCTTGTTCAGGATCTTTGCTAGGTGGAAGCAAAAGCCATGCTTTGTCCCCCTTGAACCTACGCCTGATGGTCGAGCTGGCCTCCCACGTGTCCACCAGCACCTTGTCCGTCTCAAGCCGTGCCATGCAAGCCACGACCAAGCAAAGCAGGATAAGCCAAATGTCTCTCGTCAACCGCTGATGATTTGGCATGTGCGTGGGGCCTTTTGAGTTGCCACAATCAAAGCACACGCATAGGCATCCATATATGTGTATATGTAATACGATATTATCTTTATATATATGTAAAATATGATATATCTATATTATATTATATATATATGTACACATGGCACATGGTTTGAAGCCTCAAGAAGACCCATGCGTGGTGGGACAACCGCATGCATGCACTGAGTTGTAACCCTAAATCTGCTTATACTATACGCTTCATGATGGGCGATTGCAACAAACCGGTGGAAATACATAAGACTGCAAGATCATTGACCATGGGAATCAATGCGCGGCCGATATTTCCTCAAATCCGGGTGTATTCTGCGCATGTCTAAATGCAACACGCACATGAGACAATGGAGAGAAATGTTCGCAAAGGGCTGTTATAGTTTGGCCCTGGACATGTTGGGACCCTCTTGCACGGGGGGTGGAAAACAGGCAGCCAGGGGTGCTCATGGAACCATACAATAGGGTTCAGTAGGGTGAAGTATACTCATGAAGTTCCGTGAAGTAAGCGTGAGGGTTCAGTTTACATTTGCGTGTGTCTAAGTGAAGTTGGAGCCACGCGTACATGAATTTGACCCCGTGCGTCTCTAAAGGCTTGGGCAAACCATTGCATAGAATTCGCGTTAACTTCTGTTAGTGCTCGTGCGCAAAGGAGGCTCCACAAAAATGGACCACATAGGGATCCGCATATGTTTGACCAGCACGGGGTTCAGAAGGGACAGTTGTCCATTACAAATGATCGGATTTATAGCTATAGGCATGGATGCTGTGTTCCCCTTGATCTTCAACGCTTCCCTCTCGGCAACTCCCGCGCCTTTGCGTCATCCGATGATGATGTACACGCTGCCCCAAATCCTGCAAACGGGTGGCCGAACTCACGCGTGTGACCTATATGCATAGGTACGTACATGTTTACGAGAAAACTGTATGCGTGCATGCATGCATACAATGTTATGCATGTTCGTGGCACATAACGTAAAGCTATATCCCGTCCTCTCCGCTGCCAGGCACGGCTGCAGATCCATCATGGCGAGCCGAGCGAAAAAGATGCGCACGTGAAGGGAAACCATGGCGGTCTAGTGCACTATATATGTATCCATTACATCCATATAATGCATATGTGTTGATTTCAGTCACTGTGACACCATTTCAGTAACTATATATGAAGTGACTGCGGTTTGTGCCACTCTGCAAATGTGACATATTTTTGAGCCACTCCCTGACAGTGACCGAAAAAAACATGAACAACGGCGAACCAGGGAGTTTCTTTTTTGGGCGCGGGGGGTTCGGGTTCGGGTTCGGGTTGGGGTTCGGGCTCGGGTTTGGGTTGGGGTTCGGGATCGGGTTCGCGGTTTCGGGTTCGCGGGTTCGGGGGTTCGGGGGTTTGGGGGTTCGGGAGTTTGGGGGTTTGGGCTCGGGTTTCTTTCCTTTTTTTTTTGGGGGGGGGGTTCGGGTTCGGGTTCGGGTTCGGGTTCGGGTTCGGGTTCGGGTTCGGGTGTCTGTCTCCTTTTTTTTGGGGGGGGTTCGGGTCCGGGTCTGTCTCCTTTTTTTTTTTTGGGGGGGGGGGGTTCGGGTTCGGGTTCGGGTTCGGGTTCGGGTTTCTTTATTTTTTTAGGGGGGGGGGTTCGGGTTCGGGTTCGGGTGAGGCTCCTACCTGGGGGACTCTTATGGAAAGTCTTCCCAAGCCTGTCAGTTTGCGCTGGAGAGAGGAAGGCTTTGTCCTTTGGGGTGCAGCGCTTGGCTTAAGAGACATCGGGGTGTACTGAGACCCCAGATACAAAGATACTATCAAACCATTCGGCAGCCAGGGGACCCTAGCGAACTGGCTGGCTTGGCCGAAAAAAAAAACAAGTATCCAACCCTTGCGACCTAGAAGCATCCTTAGCTTCGAAGTTTCTCAAGGTCCCCCCCCGTGCCCACTGAGGTCCGTGCAGATCTTCCCCACGGAAAAAGGCTGAAACTGTCGCGAATCAAGGGCCTTCTAGCTGCTTTGACCCGTTGAACGGGCAACACGTGGGTTCAGGTACATGCAGGATGGCAAATAGACGGGCGAGCATTTTGGGGAATCCCCTTGATCTCCTAATACTAAACCAGAAATAGATTTCGCCAATGCTCAATGTACTGCCGCCCCAAACTCCATTTGTATTGGAGAGGCACGTTCGAAGCAACACTAAACCAATAATAATCAGACTAAACCAATGCCAAATCAAAACCGGCACAAATCCGAAACATGCAATTGCCTTCTGCGATTGAAACTCCTCACATAGAAATTGCCATGTGTAACGATTGTTGGCCCCTGAATTTGGACGAGGACCGCGGAACCCATGAATAAGTAGTGTTCGGGTTCCAGAAGAATGTTTTAATAGGGGGTGGGGCATTTTTTTTCCGGGTGAAGGGACCTATTCACACGTGGCCAAGCTGGTGCCTGATGTCAAAGGGTTTGTCCACTAGCCGAAGCTCTTCAAAATAGAAAAGTGGTTGGATAGCTGGTAGGTGTATAGTTCTCCTGCTAGTTGTGCAGCTGGTCGATTCATAAGGGGTCCCATGTTCGAAGGGATCCGGATCACATCAGGAAAGATCCTCTTAGCAATCCGTGAGGTTCAACATGATGATGCTCTCATGTTCAGTGGAGGAAGTGGTTTTGGGTGGTCGAAATCTCGAGCCAGGTGACCAGAAGAAACATGAAATCCTGGATGAGCCGACCTCCCGGGATCAAACTGAGTTTTGCTTCAAGGACGATTGCCGCCTGACTCTTCGTGGCTGTCGGGTTCCCCTCTCGTGGTTCTCAAAACAAACATTTTGACAGCAAGTTCGTCATGGTTGAAAAGCTGTCAGGGACCCGACCCCGGGCCCCACAAGTTGGTTTGAAGCCGGCCGATTTCGACAACTCAACGGCTCAACGGCGATCCAAGCTTCTCGGGTAAAGTCATGTAGCTCATGTACTCCGGGCCGCATACCCCATGACTCATGACCAGTTGGTATGTCCATGTCCAAATTGGACCCTGCAAGCAAGTTGACCTGTGGCTGCAACCAAGACCTTTGCTTCTGGCTGTCAAAGGATTCTCGGAATGTTCCGGAAAGTGGCAAGCTAAATCCAAGTTGTCCACAAAGCACCCAACATGTTCTCATTTTTAGGAGACAAACTGTTGAAAACCATCCGAAAGCCAAGGAATATGCGGAAAAAAAAACAGGGAAAACAAACAAAACAACATGTTCTAGTTGCCGCCCCGCACAAGACTTGGGTTGGGTCCGCCCACCATGAAACCGACAGCAATCAAGCTGCTCAGGCTTCTTAAACCTACAACAATTGGTTCCGTTTGCATTCACAAAGGGCCACACACCACAGAAGACCCCTCCCATCAAACAGAGAGGCAAACAACGCCTCAGAGGCTTCTGGTTTGGATGGACACAACCTCTCCTCTCCCGGATGATTTTTCTGCCGAGGGGGCGTGACCCACGTGGTGCTTTCGGCGTCCCCATACTTCAGGCCGTCAAAGTTCTGGGCCTTTGGACCAAAATCGGAAGGCCGTCTTGGGAGAGTTTGACTCGGATACACCACTTCATAACTGACTAGCAACGCTGGTGAGTCAGAAATAATTTTACATGGGCCACTGTTCTGGGCCATTATTTTTGTGGTTTGCTGGCGAGAGAGACTGCAAGTTTGATTTCAGCAAAAGGGCAACCAAGGACCCAAACATCTGAGTTCCCAAACATAGGGGCCCATTCAGAAAACTGTCTGTGCCAGTGGGTTTCCTGAATGGGCCCCTATTTTTGGGACCGGGGTTTGGGGGCTTGGCACGAAGAGTCCCCATGGAGTTGGAACCTTTCAAGATTGCTGTCGTCAAAGATTGCTACTCCAGAGGCAGCAGTTGAGAAACGCACACATCCAGCCACCTGGTCCTTGTGCTACGTACCCAATACATAAGGGGTATATATCGTGTATGTATTTTTCAGCCATTAGCGGCCCATAACAAGGGCCCAAGTAAAAAACTTTAGACAACCTTAAGAGATTTAATTTCTAACCGGAGCTAATTATGAACCACCTCTGGTCAAACTAAGTAGGGTCTGTTCATTCTGGGTAGCCTCTCCTTGAAAATACGGCAAAGCCCCCGAAACATCAGAGACAAGACTCTTCGCAGGCTTCCCATACGCACACGGATCGGACCCGATCGGAAGGGGTCGACTGGGAGGTCTCCGGGCTGACTCGGGAGAATGTCCAGGTCCTCCAGTAGAGAGGTTAGAAGAAGTTAGTACCCGATTGTTTACTGTCAATTTAGTAGGGAGAACCCTCCCCCAAAAAAGGGTGAGAAAGGGCACTGGGGGACCTATAGATGCTTTGAAATGGTGGACATCAGAAATCGCTGGGAATCCATGTCCACCAACCGCTTTGGAGGGGGTTCCCTACTAAACTTCACAGCCGCTCTTCTGAATTCGCGCGTCTGAAACAAGTACCTGAGCACCCCCTCTTTCCCCACAAAAGAGACATATCCAATTGAACTCTGCGTAAACAATCTGATCCGTTGCCAGACAGCTTCTAGTGATGACCGTCCCTAGCCCATAACAACTATCCTGTCCAAAACATCCAGATCCGGAACCATGACAGAAAAAAAAAGGCACGAGACTAAGCAGAACCAAGAAACAAAACCACATGCAAAAATAATAACCACGAGGCAAGAAATTGCACGGAGACGTAAGGGAAACCAGAACGACAAGGATATTGTATGCATGAGAAACAAACAGGGAAACACCAAATCAAAGCCCACCAACTGGCGCTTCGCTTTGGGTGTTTCGCCTGACAGTTCCTTCTGTGCAGCCTCGAAACATCACCCCACCAAAAGGAAGGTCCCTTTCAATTTGCTCAACATGCGATGTTGGCCTTCACCCCGGGACTGCTTCCCTCGCGGGCGAGAAAACACTGAGGCGGCCCGCGTCTCCGCGAATCTGAGCCTGCCCACTGGCACGGCAGAACCTGAACAGTCGTGGAAGGGCAAGGTGGAAACATGTTTCTTGTTAAGCAATAGCAGTGCAAGACAAGCAAGTTAAGCAAGTTATCTACAGTGAGTTCTAGTGCAAGTTAAACAATATCCTTGTTCCGCTTTCAACTGTGGCGAACACAACCCTTGCTCGGTGTCCGGTGTGTGTGCAAAGCACCCCGCCAATATCCTTATACACTGACACGCCTGCCAGACAGACCCTCGAAGTTCATGTCGGCAACAGAACGATAGCCCATCGCACCCAACTCTATCATGAGTGGGCAATCTCATGTTTTTTAGTTGTTTGCCCTAATGGTCATCCCATGTTCATGGGACCTTTTGACTCTATAGCTAGTGGGAAATATCATGGTTTGAGTGGTTTTCCATATCAGCCCATGTTCATGGGACCTGTTGATCCCCCTAAAGGTCCACACTGCTCTGTGCGCGTCGAGCGCCATGATCCCCCAAAAGGGGAACGAAACCATCGCAAGTCCCACCTCTGAGACCTCGGCAACGGACTTGCGATTTCATCGACGCGGGCCGTCGCAGCTCGCACCAAAGAAAAGGGCGAAGGTGAAGTCTGACAATGGAAACAAGGTCCGGATCCTTCTAGTCAACCACCACAAAAGGGGCAAAGGGAGAGAGTCTTCCAGAAAACAACAAAACTTGGGGACTATTTCCTCTGTTAAATCCAATAAATGGGTTTCGATCGTTTGCAAGGGGCAATCACGTGCAAAGCTTCCGATCGAACCCATTCGATAGAACCCATTGGACATTATGTCAATCTAGGGGGACGCACTCAAATGATAGCTTTCCTGTTAAGTTTCCTGTAATCCAAGCCGAAAAAGGGCACCTGCCAAACACAAACACACCCATATGGCTGTGGATCAAAATGAAACCACATGGGGACCGCCTGTTTTAGTCATGGGTTCCATTTACCAGGGTTCCATTTGTACCAATTTTTGACCCACAGCCATATAGATGCACAGAAGATCACTCCCTTGCCCCGGCCTATTCTCCGCCAGGATCACTCCAGCGCGGCCAGCATTAGGCACCTCGGACTCAGGTTCCGGAATTCGCGCTTTTCGCTACGTCTCAAGGGTCCAGGGTGAACTCGTTCCTCCTGATAAACACGGCTCCCTCCCCCCAAGAAATACCTTTCCTTTTGGCTTCCCGTTTCGCAAAAAAGCCGGGGGCGGCCTCCAGCCAAAAGACCCCACAGGCCGGAACTTGGAAAGCGGCGGTGTATTGCAGGTGTGACAAAGAACATGCGTTAATAGAACTAATTTATTGATTGGGCCTAGGGATACTCACAAAAGTAAGATGTTTAGTTTCAGAAGTGTTTCAGAGTAATACGATGTTCTGACGTTTTACCTGACCCTAACCTTCCAAAGGCCATTAAAAGAATGGTCGAGGTTGCTAGACTGTTTCTTGCCGAAAGACCATTTTTTGCGCCTGGCCCTGAATATCCAAAAAATATTGTTTTGTTGCCCAAGAATTGCTTAGGGTCAGGTCACTGAAAGTCACGCCGCCCTCATCCTCCCAGCTGCAAATGACTGCACCCAAGCCACTCATTCCACGGCTTGCCAAATGTATGGTCGCATCACTTTTCAAAATCGCCAGGTGTCCCGCCTACTGTAGAGGCGTGCATAGATTCTTCGCATGTTGGTACTGAAGTCAGGCATTTTTGAAAAATGCTGCAAACTTAGTGGCGTCGGGGCATCGCTGCCGATCAAACATGCGTTGTTGGCTCCTGGGGGTATGGTGGTCCACGCTTTTAAATGTACTTTCCACGCTAAAAAACGTACTTTCCACGGTTTGTCCATGGTTTGTCCACGCCTCATTTTCTTTCGAAAACGATTAAACAATCAACAAACAACACGCGATCAGACTCTGTGGAGCTGTGGACAAGAAGTGGAAAAACAGGCACGGGCATGTGAGGGACAAGCCAAATTGACACAGCATGGTGACGGCGTGTGATTACAACGGGATGAAGCGCTGTAAAGCATACTTAGCTTATTTCATAAAAGGCGGCAATAAAGTTCTTCAACCTCTCACTGCACAGAAGCGCGTGGGGATGTCAGGAGCCAGCCGTCTCGAGTTGGCCAAGTTTGTCTAGACCTACTTTTAATGGTCGAGGGACATTACTTTTATAGCCTTTCGTTTTTTAAATGGTCGAGGGTATTTAAAGAATAGTCGAGGAAGCACAGGGCTGACATTTGCTCACAAGATCAGACGCTGCAGGTATTCGAACATGATGCGATGGCCAAGTTGAAGCTTTGGGGCTTCATGTAGCTGCAATTCACGGTGCGTCCGGTTGCCACGGGAGTTTTGCATTGTTTCCTGTGGTTCTAGGGGTACCTACCCCATTCTTTCCAGGGATCCGAATCTTTCTAAAAAACCTCCGGAAACCCATCAGGGAAAACCGCCGGTTTTTGGAAAGAACGATGGTTGAAAAGAATGGGGAATCAAATTCTAGAGTGGTTGCTTTCTATGGTGGTCAACTGGAAGCACTCGCCTGCTCATGCACCAGGGGTTCGGAGAACGCTAGCCAAGATAGTGGAGGATCCTCTCTAAACTTGGACACCACCTATTCATCAGCCAGGGGATTGTGTATCATTAGCAATGATTCAACATGTGAATACACACCAAAGGAAATTTCATCTGGGCAGATTCATTTGAGCAGTGCCTGTTTCACCTGAGCTGACTTGTTCTTCATATCGGGCCTTACTATAAACCCCATGAAATTGATCAGGCAGTAGAACCTACCTTCCATTTGCTTAAGCCCCCCGGAGAAAAAACAAAACATATATATATATATATATATGGCCGGTAGTGATAGATTCCCTTTAAGGCCAATGAGGGAAAATACAACATATTCTTGGAACCTAGTAAAGCAGCCAGCGGATTTATGCGCAACGCAGAGAGAGGCCTCACCCGATTTCCGCTGGCCGAAATGGGGCCCGAGCCATCACCTTTAGACTCACCCGAGTTCTGCTTGCGTCGCCTGTGGCCGGCGCCGGGGCGCCGGGGCGTGGCCAAGCTTTGTGTCGGAAGTTGACGTGTCTCGGTGGTGTGTCGAGGGGAAACCACCCGTTGGTGGGGTCTCCCAAACAAAAACAGACCCACAGCTGTCTTCTCCTGTGATCACTGGGAAGGGATTTGATGAACTACTTGCCCTTTGGGCCCAAACGCAACATATCAAAAACATAGGGGTGGCTCCTTTCGGGGAACACACCATGTTGGTTTCAAGGATGTCATAAGAAAGTCGTTGCCATTATGGAGAGTCCCTAAGTTTGAAACACACACACACACTTGACATCAAAACTGCCACGCAGGCTTTGATCATCGAACAAACAGTTCTCTATAATCTGTGTGAACTCATCGGTAAGATAAGCACAAAACAGACATTGCGCAGTTGATTCTCGCCCTGCCGAAGCAGTTCCACTCGAGTGCGAGAAGAGATTTGACTTATCAAAAGGGCGACCGTCGTGGACAACCTAGGGTTGGACCCCTGATAAGGGAGACTTGCTCCCAGTTGCCCCGCAGCTTTTCCCCAGTTGCCCCGCAACCAAGCAAAAATGGGCCCCCTTTCTTTCGTTGGGTTGACCCCGTGTAGTAAAGACCCCCCCAACAAAAAGGGGAAAAGGTCGGGGGTGGGGGGGGGGGGGGTGAAGTGGGGTTCATGGGGCAGCCACGGCCAGCTTACAGGGCCTTGGGAGCTTCGGGAACTTCCGATCGGGGAACAATCTTTAACGGGCTTCGTTGGCTCATGTGGCCATGGGGCATAACCTATGGCTCCATTTTGGGGCGAATGAACATCCATTTGCCACCTAGGTTGATGTTCACCAGGAGTACAGGATTTTGACCCACAGCCATGTAGACAATTTGCATTTGCTCGCCAGGGTCCTGAACTCAAAGGTCCTTTGCAAAGCCCAACAAATGTAGACTGCCAAAACAGAAGGCGGACAAGTCGATTCGCTCTTGGCGAGTGAGATCATCTTCATGAAGCCGTGAGTCTTGGTGATTGTTTAGCTTTTTGGCCTAGACTTCAAACAGAACTACCTACCATCAGCATCCCTGACATCATTACCCCAAAATCTCGCAACATCTGCGGGCTAGTTCGTACAAGCTGAACTCAGGATTTGGGCATAACTACAGATTGAGGGACCCTTTCTTGGTCCACATCTGGGGTGCACAAAAAGGAAGAAGTCTGATTCTTGTTCAATCTCTTTCATATTTAGTAGTCTACCTGAAAACAAACAGCTTTGGACGAGACCCCGCTTTGGTGGACAGAGTTGTGGTTGTGTCCACTAGCCATGATGCATGGTTTTTCGTCCTCAAACTTCAGCCTCGATGTTTGGCCTTTTGGCGGACTTGGTCGCATTGGTGGGCTGTGCCATATTAAGAAACTTTTTCGGGAAGTGTGCACGGACCATGAGTTGCCTGCTTCCTGCCTATCATCTTCTGCAGCGGACCCGTGAATGCAACTGATCCGATTGATTGCCCAAATAGTGCAAGTGAACCAATCGGTCAAAAATGCTGCGTTAGAACTGGCTCCCTGAAAAACCACGGACACGCCAAACAACACCTGGGTAGTTCTCACAATCGGGGCTCCCTTTTAATACCAACTAGAAAAGGCCCACCATTGTGAACTTACACACATCTAAACAAAGTGGAGAACCAAACCTGGGCTTTGCAGAAACACAACGACCCTTGCCCCAAGCGCAAGCCGAACAGCTGGTTACTTGTTGCTGGAAGCAGGGATGTCCCAAAGAGTTTGACATGTCTATCACGTCGGCCAATTCTTGGTTGCTGGTTAAAACACTCATGATCCAACATAAGGCTAGATCAACCTCAACAACATGGGTGTTTCTCTTTTTTGGGTGTCCCCTTGTTGGTTGGTTTAAAAACAAACCAAAAAAACACCACATTTTCGCCAGCGGTAAAACACACCACGCCGAACCCGGAAGCGGAGTCCTGCCTCGGGAGAGCACCACGCCCACGTGCTGCGGCTGCACCGTGTACAACAGCAAATGGCTCACCCAGGTCTCACGCGGAGAACAAAATGCACAGTGGTGAGAGCGCTACAAAGCAAACGCCGGAAGCAAAACACCTCGGTGATGCTGGGTGTGTTCTGCTTCTGGGGTTCTTCTGGTTGTTCTGCTTCTTTTTGGTTGCTCTGGCTGTTCTGATTTTGGAGCAATGTCGTCACGGTTTCAGAGGGCATCCATGTGGGGATTGCGCGTGGCAGCTCCAACTTGAGCCATGGGAATGATTTTTAATTATTCCTTTTTCTGGGGTTGTTCTACAATAACGCCTTGCTGGGGTTATTATTCTTTACTTTTGTTCCTAGGAGGATGTGAAGAGAGTCTTCAGTGGATGGAACTCCGGGAAAGTGGGCTCTGCCATGGCTTGGAACTCCGGACTCTTGTCTTTAGCAAGTTCAGGTTGGAAGCATCTTTTTGGGCTGCAAACTTGGAAGGCCCGAAGTTCGACGGCCACTTGAAAGACTCAATCTGGAAGCCCGACTCGTCAACGCGTGCCCCCAAATTGCCATTGCCAGGGGCCGCTGGACACCCTTTCCTTGAACCGGGGGGGTCATTGTTCTGCGTGTTTATGGGGTTAAAGTCAGAGTCTGGGGTGTCCCTTCAACCCGCGACTTGAGGGCTTTGATGGTCGATGAGTGTGCTGATCACGCAAATCTCCTCTCTTTGGCTGCAAGCCTTTTTGCGTCCCCCTCCTGTGTGTCTGCAGCCTTGGGGCAGAGTATAATAATATACGCTCGTCTCCGAATGGGCGACCTCCCCCAACATCGAAGAAGACCTCTACTACCTCAATGGCAAAGACTTCCACCAGGGGGTAGCCAACCTTTTTGGACGCCTGGATAAAAATCATGTTGACGCCTTAGACATCCTTTAAAGCCTTTCTCGGTAACCCTGCCACAGCTAAACAAATTTGCGGTTCCTACAAGGTTCTGCATGTCAATTGCTTATATCCATACACAACGATAAAGAGACCCTGATTCAATAGTCTTGAAGGACATGCACCTTGCCTCGACCGCGCCTTGAGGTGCTCGATGAGGTGTTCCCTGAAATCCGGCTTCCTGTGAAAAGCCGAGACGGAAGGAGCTAACCTTGTTTTCCCCAAAAGGCGAGCTGAATTGAGTGAAATCCCAAAGGTCACGACTGCATGTCGCATCCTCTTGTGTTCTTTCGGACAAGTCCACCAGAGAGCCCCAAAACATGTTGCCTCCCACTGGCTGGAAGAAGCAACACCTGGAACAACATGTGGGCGAAGTGCCACGAGCTGCATGCCAGGACTTGCTTCTTAGCCTTCGGTAGCGGCCGTTCCCGATAGAGCTCCAAGCGGCAACCCCATGTGAACCGGAGGCCAGGGGGAGGCATTCCATGAGGTACTCGTGCTCAAGAAGGAACCTTTCTGAACAAGTAACACAAAATATGTTGCTTTGCCATAACTCGGATCTTATGACTCAACGCCGCCTACCCTAAATCTTGTTTTTGCTCAGGTCTCCAACCAGATTTCTGGGCAGCTTGGTAGGTCTCGCCAAAACTGCAAAATGGCCCCGTTTAGTGGGAAAGCCGGCACACGTCCATCTTTGTTTGCGTGAGGGTGCCTGGTACTTTGCCCTCACCCTAGTTCTTGCTTGTGCGTTAGGAAAGTCTATTGGCTTACCCCTCGCACCATTGCAGGCGATGGGACTGCAGGCGCCTACCACATTAGGCAGCTCAGTATTCGTAGGAGCCAAGTAAGAGCCAGCATCACGATGCCGTAGTAATTAGCTCGCAGCGATGTAGCAAGTCTCCGACCTGCGCAACGCAGCCTAGTGAAACGGCACCAAGCGAAGTTGCGTCGGATGGTCTGGAGGACTGCGGCCTCCAACCGAAACTCCGTGTCCTTGCCGAGTGTGACTCAGCGTGCCCCACGAAAGCCCAGGCGCCGCCATCCTTGCCTCCTGACTCCTCAATGGCACCAGCCAACTCGGAGGATGTTACTCCTTCAAAAACCATAGCCATTTCTTCAGGGGCCTCTAAAATTTCCCAAACGTTGCACCAATGAATTTGCGCCCATTTCTTGCAACACCCGCCGACTGGAAAAGCGGGTTCGTTCTGCCTAAAGTATTCGCATTGGGGTTAGCAAACGTAGCTCGCATTCACTAATTCCAAACGCACACTTGGGTTTTGCCCACTTGTCGGGCGACATGTAAACATCCCAAACAACACCCCCTGGAAGCTGTTGTCATACAGCCTCCAGCCCACTAATTTGACTGAGGATCAACAACCTTGTAGTTGATTGAGAGAGGGTGTCCCTTGTTCAAGGGAATCCGGAGGAAACATCCACCAATGTACTCACCAGGCTTTTTAAAGCCTAGTCAGGAGGGAGGGAGTGTGTCAATGTGCATTGAATAACTCTACTAGACTATGTATCACGCTTGCGTTGTTGGTGCCACTACAACAACATGTTCACCGCTCGCGGCAATTTCCCAATACAACAGAAACATACATCCTCCGCCGCAAATGCGTATCCATCCCCTTGCGGTTACCAGTGGAAAATCAGCCATAGTGGTTAATGTTGACCCCATATTAATCAAGCCCAGCTTATTAATAGGGGGGTGTTTCCCTCCAAAAGTGATGATTCCATACAAAACCCACTTGGACGCTAACCTATTAATTAGCGGGTTGGTTGATTAAATATGGGGTCAACATTCCGTAGCGTCTGTGGGCCTAGGTCCTTCTCTAGTTCTAATGCTTTCCTTGGGCCCAAGCTCATTGAAATGACCGCCCTCTGCTCAGTTCGGTGACCCTGGAACAAAAGGGAACCCTTTTTGGGAAAGACCATTTTTGGTGGGGCAGCCACCAAAAAAGAGGGAAAAATCATTGGTGCCACTGAGCAACTGAGTCTTCGCATGGAGCTGTGGACATTTTCAGAGCCAACGACTCCGAGGCCCCTTGGGGCCGGGCGCCAAGACAGCGGCAAAGTAGACACCGTCCATGTCGAAGGTGAAGTCTACCTCAGTGCACCAAACATATGGTTGTGGGTTAAAACCAATGGTTGGGGTGCGTGCACCACCCATTTTAGAACCTATTTTAGTGGGGATTGGGATGTTCACTCGGGGTATCTATGGCTTTTGGCCCATGGCCATATGGTCCTCGGTTCTCCGTGCCCAAAACTTGGGCTTGGAAAGCAGCAACTGTTTGGGTCCAAGCTTGCTAGTTGAATAGAGAATCACCCTTGTGTTGGGAATGGACCGGGCTCCGTTAAGCCATGCTGCCTTAGAGCTTGATCGGCAACCGACTGATCGAATGATAGAGCGATGGATTGACTGACTGATTGATTGGTATAAGAGATTAAGCGAGACGTTGCTTCGAGCCTACGCCACGCCGCCTGTAAGCTCGATAGGTTAACTCGCCGCCTCAATGTCCGATTGATCGATCGCGCTGGATGAGGGACTAGGCGCGACGCATCAAAAAGAGTTGAAAACTTGCGATGGGATCGATTGATCAATTGATTGGTCGACTGTTCGATCTATCGATTGATCGATTGGTTGATCGATTGAGCGATCACTTGATTGGCTGCTTGACGTAAGGGTTCCCGGAAATTCCCGACTGGCTTCACAACTAGGGGATCCCTGAAATGGCCAAAGATCAACCTTGCGCCTATAAAATCATCTTCAAGAAGCCGCACCAAACTGGGGCATGGGCTTCCCACAATTCGTGTTTTCCGTTTTAAGAAAACAGGGTACCCTGTGGCGCCCCCTTGCTGTTCGCAACAACCAGCAACCCACAAAACAAATCCCATTTGCTCAAGATAGTATCAAAGTCTCACCAAAGTACAAAAAAAGAAACTAGACCACGGCTGGCCCGAAAGCATCGCAGCCCCGTGACCATTCTGCGCAAGTTGCTCTGGGCAAGGTGCTTTGCGCAAACTGGTCTGCGCAAGTTGCTCTGCACAAGTTGCTCTGCGCAAGTTGCTCTGCGCAAGTTGCTCTGTGCAAGTTGCTCCGTGCAAGTTGCTCCGTGCAAGTTGCTCCCTGCAAGTTGCTCTGTGCACGCTGCTCTGTGCAAGTTGCTCTGCGCAAGTTGCTCTGCGCAAGTTGCTTTGTGCAAGCTGCTCTGTGCAAGTGGCTCTGCACAAGTTGCGTTGTGCAAGTTGCTCTGTGCAAGAAGCTCTGTGCAACTGACTCTGTGCAAATGTCTCTGTACAAGTTGCTCTGTGCAAGTTGTTCTGTGCAAGTTATTCTGCGCAAGTTGCTGCGCGCAAGTTGCTCTGTCAAAGTTGCTCTGCGCAAATTGCTCTGTGCAAGCTGCTCTGTGCAAGTTGCTCTGTGCAAGTTGCTCTGCGCAAGTTGCTCTGCGCAAGTTGCTCTGGGCAAGGTGATCTGCGCAAACGGGTCGGTGCAAGTTGGTCTGCGCAAGTTGCTCTGCAAAAGTTGCTCCGCGCAAGTTGCTCCGTGCAAGTTGGTCCCTGCAAGTGGCTCGCTGCAAGTTGCTCTGTGCAAATTGCTCCGTGCAAGTTGCTCCCTGCAAGTTGCTCTGTGCAAGCTGCTCTGCGCAAGTTGCTCTGTGCAAGTTGCTCCGCGTAAGTTGCTCTGCGCAAGTTGCTCTAGGCAAGGCGCTCTGCGCAAACTGGTCTGTGCAAGTTGCTCTGCGCAAGTTGCTCCGTGCAGCTTGGAGGAGTCGAACCCGCGACCCGCCGGTCCCGGGAGCAGGCGCCAACCACGAGACAACTCCCGACAGTTCAAACAACAAAAGTCGCAAAACACCTCGACTTTTTGCACCTCGACCACGCCGATCCACGCAGAGGGTCGCGCGAGCTCCGCAGAAATCTAAAAAAAACATAGTTTTTGCAACTCGGCCACGCCGATCCCGCAGAGGGTCGCGCGAGCACCGCAGAAATCGAAAAAAACACCTCCAGTTTTTGCACCTCGGAGGGTCGCGCGAGCCAGAAATCGCAAAAAAACCTCGAGTTTTTGCACCTCGACCACGCCGATCGCGCGACCCCAAACAAAATCGCGAAAAAAAACCTGAGTTTTTGCACCTCGACCACGCCGATCCCCGCAGAGGGTCGCGCGAGCACCGCAGAGTTTTTGCACCTCGACCACGCCGATCCCCGCAGAGGCTTGCGCGAGCCAAAACAAAATCGCAAAAAACCTCGAGTTTTTGCACCTCGACCACGCCGATCGCGCGACCCCAAACAAAATCGCGAAACAACCCTGAGTTTTTGCACCTCGACCACGCCACTCCCCGCCGAGGGTCGATTTTCGTGTAGTGTCGTCGGCACTACCCCGCGCCCTAAGAAGAGGTTTTAACTCCTCGCAAGTCAATTGCACTTGACGTCATTGCAAGGAGTCATTACAAGGAGTCATTGCAAGGAGTCATTGCAAGGAGTCCTCCTTGCAAGGAGTCATTGCAAGAAGTCATGAGAGTCATTGCAAGTTGCAAGGAGCCAAGTGCATGGAGCCAAGTGCAAGTTGCAAGTGCGCGGAGTCAAGAACAAGTTGCAAGTGCAAGGAGTGAAGCGCAAGTCGCAAGTGCATGGAGTCAAGTGCAACTCTTTGGTCGGGCTGCCGTTTTCTAGCACTTGAAGGGCTTGAAGGGGCTGGCTTTCTTACAATGGGGCGAGCTGAAGTGTTGGCTTCCGTAGGAAGCCAGTCCAGCAATCCTCGGCACTGAGCCCAGCCAAGTCAGAGCTCCGATGTAGGAGTTAATACGCCAGTCGCCTTTCCTGGCTCGCTGAGGGACAACTTGTCGCTGTTTCCGGGATCTCTACTTCACAGGTACATGAATTGGCGCAATCTCGGCAGTTTTTTCCCGAAAGCACGGCGAAGGGTTCTTCCGCTGGGTTCACTTGAGTTTTGCAAGTGCATGGAGTCAACTGCAAGTGGCAAGTGCAAGGAGTCAAGTGCAAGGAGCAAGTGCAAGGATCCTTGCAATGACTTTCATGACGATGATTCCTTGCAATGACACCTTGCAATGACTTTCATGATGATGATTCCTTGCAATGACTCCTTGCAATGCCAACTTCCTGAGGCCCCAGGAAGTTTTGAGAACCGCCAGCAGTCAAACGAACGACAAGCTGCGAAGTTGCGCTGAGTCGATCTCAGCCCGGCGCCACTCCCACCTTCTCCAGAGCCTCACAATGGGAAACGACTCCGAACCAGCAGCTTGAACTCAAAAGCCCTTGCTCCACGTTCAGTGACCCTGGAAAAAAGAGAACCCTTTTGGGAAAGACCATTTTTAGTGGGCCAGCCACCGGGAAAAAGAGGGAAAAGGGTGCCACTGTGAACAACTGAGATGTTCGTCCTAATGTTGGTGGTATTTCGGTGAGAGTGCCCCCCATGTCATGCGCTTTGCGATAGATGACAGAAACCTATTGAGCGGCACTCATACGAGGGACGTTCAAGAGACTGAGGGTCCCTTGTAGGACCGCAGCGCTCTTCAACCCCCAGCCCCCCGCCGATAAAGTATTTGTCCTGCGCAGAACAAAATGAGTAAATCATATAGGGAAGTGCAGGGGCGTTCCCAGTCCTCCTACACCCGAAATTGCTCACAGCGGCCATCCTTGCGGAAGGAATTTGCACAACAGGAATCAATGTCATTATCTGACCTGCGTTGGCTTCAAATTGGCTAAGTATTGGTTGAGTATTGCTACAATTACGTTCAATATTGGTTTGGTTTCGGCTTAGGAGTAAGGTTTCACGTTGCATTACTGGAGTCTGGAGCGGCGGGACATGTGTTTGGTTACAATTGGCTTTGTGTCGCCTAATTCTGGCTTATCGTTGAGATTGGGGTATTAGGCCTAGGGTGCATTTTCAATAGAAAAATCGGGTCGGTTTACTTGTTCAAGCCAACGGAAGACATGCGCCCTGTTTGAACAAACCGAATGTGGGTCTCTCAAAATCGGATTCGGCCCCCCCAAACGCTTTGTTTCCGAAAGGTTGCTCTCTGACAGCACCCAAAGGTACCTTTTCAAATCGGGCACCACACGTGCGAAATTTGCTCGGTCCGAACAGTGAAGGGAGAAACATCTCAGCACTGCGTTCGCTGCCCATCTCCCAAACCAAACTGCAGGAGTCAATGAGTTGGCGCGCCGATTAAAACTCATGAGGGCGCTGCCTGGTTGCCACCCACACTCCGACACACCCAAAACGAGTCCCTGCCGTCCATAGGTTTCGCGTCACAAACAACACCTCGTAATAAGAAGCATGACCCCCATTAATAGGACAAAGCAAAAAACAAATGCCTTTGATTGACATAGCACCTTTCGGTGAGGCCACCTCCGTTTTGGGAGCTCGTTGGGGAAGTCTTTGTCGAGGATCCCCTGAAACGCCTTGAAATCAGCCTCCTTCTGATTTCTGATTTCTGTTGGCGGGCAAACAAAGAAATCAAGTCCTTGAAGTCTGCAAGCTGGAGCATTCGTCTGCAGGAAAACTGTACAACGGAACTCGAATTGAGATGCTTGTTTCCGCTCAACGTCTGACAACTCTCACAAAAAAAAGTCTGGAGATCTAGCCGGCCACGTTTATGATCATTCACTTTGCAACCCCTGGTATGTCAGGACAAAGATACCCCCCCCCTCCCAGCCACGTTCCCGACTCAAGAGCAAAACGTAGGAAAAACAAATAACAAGACTTCCTGACCAAGGCACATTTAGTTGGCCCCCCTGTAATACAAGAGGGGGTGTGTTCGGCTGAGGCTGCTTAATCAGAATTTGTAACCAAAGGAAGCTTGCCAGTTGGCCCGCCTGCTGTGTGGGGCTCACGCATTTGTGGCCCTGGAAGTAAGCATCAGCGCCTACGCACTCCTGCGGGGCAAGCTCTGTCCAGCCAACCCAAACTGAAGCCCAGCCTGGTTAAGAAAAAGGAAGCCTAATTCTTCGAAACTCGCAACGACGGGGCAAAAGAAGAACGACAATGTGGGGGAAGCGGGTGAACGCAACGCAATGAAGACAACCCGCCACGAACGGGTCGGCTGTTGCAGCCCTAGCGCGGCTGCCTGACCCCCCCCCCGCCCGCCCGCCCGCGTATTTGCTGGCCACGACGGACAGAGTGAGCGCGGCCCTTTCCGCGTTCACTGACTTCTGCCTTTGGTGGAGCCCGTAAGCGGGTTTTCCGTGAGCGCGCGGACCGTGTTGGGAGAGGAGCAACTTGGCCACTTCTGTTTGGATGTGTGAACTGGACAATAGAGCCTACTAGCTTTATAGTCCCGCTGAAAGCCCATTCTCAGAGGGGACATGTCGAAGCACTTCCTGCAACCTTCATGCGTCGATCGCAGCAGGCGAACTCAAAAAAGGTTGAGGTACAGCTCTTCCAGGGGTAGATTGCGTGCTTTTACGGAGCTTTTGCAGTGGGGCCCGTGCTTCAGACAATCATCAGCTGAAACGCCAAGCAAGTCGGTTGACTGATTTTGTGCGTTTGGGGCTAATGACCATCCAGTCCGCGCACTCCACCCGTGGAAACCAGCCAGGTAACTTTCTCCTTCAGAAAGCAAACTTTTTTGGGCAGGGCGGCGTTGGGAAGTCGCTCATATTTGCAATAGCCAAAACGCCTCTCCGTTTGCCCCCGTTGCGTCGCCGGCAGTGGGGCCAGGAATCTTCAGTCTACTAAGTCCAGCCGCGGGGGTTGCCGACAACTTGTAGTGGTTACAAACACTTGACCGAACTTGTAACTCGTTAAGAACAATTGTCGACACGATGTCAATTTATCGGAAAGTTGTAAGCTCGTGCATCTGACATATGTTGAACTAAACAAAGATACAAAAAAATTACAAACGAAACTAAAACAACCCAGCAGAAATTAGACAAAATACAAGCAGCCCAAATATGTTTGTTTTGGTGGTTTTGGTGGAAGACAAGTAGCGAAATAAGGATGTCAACACGGAGTTGTACTACCGTGTTGCAGGCTGTGTTTCAATTTACTCATATTATAGTTTAGTCTATGAAGGAACTGGCTGAAGCTGAAGAGGGGTCTGGCTGAAGCTGAAGGGACTGACTGAAGTTGAAGGGGGGGGATTATATGCAGAACAATCAGAAAGACTTGCAAACATGTTGGAAAAAAACACCGAAACTTGCAGAATCAGAAAAACAAAAAAAACACATGGGGACAAAAACAACAGACACGGCTCGAAAATCAGAAACTAACAACTCCCTTCGCAGCACTCATTTCTATCAAACACGTTTTCAGTACATGTAGAACAAATCAGAACAAACTCTTTTCCAGGATGTTCAGCCACTCCTTCAACTTCACCCCCCCTTTCAGCTCCAGCCCCTTCCCTTCAGCCAGTGCCCCTCTTCAGCCAGGCTTCGCGATGTACCCCCGCCCCCCCGGCTGTCCTGCAACAGTTGCCATCAGCCAAACGAACACATTTCTCAAACTCGCCAAAATGCCCAAATTGATGTCGCAACATGTTCTCCGCCAACTGCCCAGGAGTTGCAACGTGCCATGCTTTCCGCGAACGAACCTCTGCGCCCAATGAGCGAAAATGGCTTGACAATCAACAAAGCTATCAGTAACCAAAATCTACAACAAGTTACACGCACTTCACTTGATATACAATGACTTATAAACAGTCAAATACCGAAACTTGGATGTAGATGTCAACAAGTACTGTAAAATGAACATAACTTGAACAAGATCGTAGGTCCTATAAACGATTACATGTTCCCGCACTCGAGCAATCCTCTGGTTTACACACACAAAAACCGCTAGGACATCATCTCAGTTGCTCAGTGACCCTGGAAAAAAGGGAACCCTTTTTTTGGGGAGGACCACTTTTAGTGGGGCAGCCACAAAAAAAAAGGAAAAAGGGTGCCACTGAACAACTGAGTCTTTGGATCAGGCCGTCAATCACCTTCCACTAATATGGAATCTGATTCGGGCTTGCCGGAAGACCATTTTTAGTTTAAACAAAAAAGGAAAAAGGGTGAGTGCTGGCTCCACGTGCCGGAAAAAAAATAAATCTGCCTCCGATGCCCAGTGGCCACGGGCAAAAAGGGCATCCATATTTTGGTTGGTTGAGCTTAAAGGGGAACCATTCCCGAAAAAAAGGAGAGAAAAGGGCGGAATCCACTGGGCAACTGGGCTGCATTTGGAGATGGTCCACGGTGGGCCACAAGTTTGCTATTCGTAAACGGATTGTTGCCAACTCTACTTCCAACGGTGGGTTCTTAAGCACCTCTGATAAAAAAAAAAAAGAGGCTCACTCCCCAAATCATCCAATGGAGCTGAGCCCGGCGAATTGGAAAGAGGCCATCTCCGTTGCAACCAGCCTACTTGGTAAGTGGGTGATAACCCTTGTTGGCAAGTCCCCTAGGAATACCCCCCATGCAACCCGCTTACGGGACTTACAAGCGGCTACAAGCCACTTCCTAGCAGGCCGAGAGGAAAGTTTCCAAGATCTGCGAGCCAAGGCTTCAGATACCTGAGGCGTTGGTTGCTAGGGACAGCTCCTAAATTTATGGAGTTCTTAAGGGGGGGGGGTGTAAGGGGGGGGGGGGGTAAATTTGAGTAAATGGCGTGGACTAGGGAGCCCTAGGGAGGCCTAGGGTTCAAGTACTGAATCCGGCTCAGCCCTCATCCGGCTTAGCCGCTTGCCCGCCCACTAAGCTCTTCGCAAAACACTCGGTCCTTTGCGTGTTTTCCAGCAACCCAATTGAAGCTGATTAGTTTTTGTTGGCCCGCTTGCTAGGACTAGGGAGCCCTAGTGAGCCCTAGGGAGCCTTAGGGAAGCTTAGGGAAGCTTGGGGAAGCTTAGGGAAGCCTAGGGAAGGGGGAGCCTTAGGGAAGCTTAGGGAATAGGGTTTTGAGGGGTTCCGCAAAAATCCCGGTAAACCTGTACTTGGGGCTCACTTTGGGGAACTCACTTTGAGGGGTTCCGAACAGCCCTGGGGCCGACGACCTTAAATCTTGGAAGGCTGGGGAGCTTTAGGGGGGCTAAGAATCTTTTAGGGGCCTTTAGGGGTCCTTGGGGAGGGAGCGCTAGGGTTTGCTAAGGAGCTCTAGGAAGTACACCCCCCCCCTTAAGAACTCCATAATAAATCACGCCCCGAGACTCACGCCCCGACCCGACACAGGAAGAGGTCAGAAACCAGATTGCAAAACAAACTTACCAGTTGTAAGTACCTGTTCCGAGATATGCCCATTGATAAGCACAATTTATTTTTCATGTTTGTCTGCTCAAAATTGCCGCTCAGATTCTCCAAGCCAAACACGGTCTTGTTCTGGTACTGCTTCATCTTGAAGCTCCAAAGCGATGAAAACATCAGAAAAGAAGGCGGAGAAAGGACCGGGTGAAAACAAACTATCAACATGAAGGAAGCAGCAGGGCAACATGAAGGAAGAAACATGAAGGAAAAACAAATAATTTCAACTCCACTGAAGGTATTTTCTCCATGATGAATTTCACCTCTTCAATTTCGCCTCAGTTGAAGGTGAATCCACTGCACGCCCATTCCAACTCCCCACTCGCGAATTGGGTCCCACCCGGCTCCTCTGGGCCTTTCCCCGCCTCGCAGCAGGCCTGGAACGCCACGCGAAATTTCGAGCCCCCTTTCGAGCCCGGCGACCGACAAATGACAATGGAAGCCCTTGAAGGGCTGACCATTTTGAGCCGGAAACTCAGCAAACAAACAAAAAAAAACGGCGCCATCAAATTGAACTGAGGAATGAGCAAACAATAAACACAACACAACGAAGTTCATCGAGTTGAAGGACTGAATGTAAAGAGTACCACAAAATACCGTCAAAGCAAACCATGACCTATGGCGATGAATCATGCAAAGTCAAAGTCCCAACACAATACCCAGCTGGGTAAGACGTGCTTTTGAGGTTGGACCCCCATCGGGAAGCGAGCAAAACACATTTGTCCTACGATACATCGAGCCCGGCACGATTCTGACGTGATCTGCCTCATAATATGGAACACAAGCGAAGCACCAAACAGGAGAAGGGATAAAGTTAAAGGGAAACCTTTTTGGCAAAAAGGGAAGCTCCCAAAAGCTAGACACCCTCTTCACGGGGATTCCTTTTGGCCCAAGCACAACAGGCTTAAATGGCAAACTCTGATCTCAGCCACAGATTCAGCAAAGCAATGGCCCTTGGCTATGAACACCCGGCTACCTCAAATATCCTGCACCTTCTCAAGTCCGCCGGCAAACAAAAAAGAAACGACAAGAACGGCGGTGGCGAGTCCTCGCCTTCTTCTCTCCACACCAGGCGCACCAGCCGCTGCTGTTGCAGTCCTGGCGCAACTGTACAGGCTTCCTTGGCCGCCTCCGAGCCTATGGGTGGTACTGTTGATGGACGAAATCCAACGCACCACCGTTCAGAGTTCAGAAGCCCTGAAATGATTCGATTCCCCGGTAATTGCCAACCAACAATGGCTTCCGCCATGGTTTCAAAGAGGTGCGCAATGGATTCCGTCCATCCACCGTACTTGGGCTATGCAGTACACCACCATCCAAGCACTGCGTTGTTTTCGCCCAATCAAGAACTCCCAAAGCCTTGCTGGCTCAACTCCTAAGGTGAAAGCTTACCGCCCATTCAGTTCGGGGATGGGATTGTTTCCAAATTGGGGGGACAAGCTTCCACGTGTCCACACCAAACCGTTCTCCCTACTGCTCTGAAGTCCAGGGTTTCAAGATATACATAGATAAATATATAGAAAAAAAAACGTGAACTTGCTCCACGCTCGACAAAAAAAAACAACAAACACAAATCGACACTTCGGAGTACGAAATCTTGACTTGTAGGTCCGAAGAGAACAGGTGGTCGACGCCTCCGAGACAAATTCTCGCAGGGTCGCTGTGCCCCAAGCGCAGGATCCAAATGTTCAATTGTCATAATGCTAGAAACGGATTACAGATGCCTGCTCTGTCCTGTATCCTGACTTCAAGGATTTAAGGCAAAGCCCTCCAAGGGACCAAAGGAGTACCCTCCTGGCACAAGCATGTGTCCCAGTCGATCCGAGTTGTCATAGTGAGAGGTAAGCAGGGATATGCAGGGATGTCCCCGGTTGGCTTCCCTCATTTCCGATTCATTTATCACAATGGCAATGGGAAACGAGAAGGGCCAACACCTGGACAAAATCGACACCCCCTCATGCAAGTGGGAAACAAGTTGATGGCTGACCTCCTCGTTAATGGCTTGTCCTGGAGTACAACTGAGTCTTTCGCTAACTGCTGGGACAATCACTGTGTCTGTGGAACTCCCACTGTTATGACCACCCTTCAACACGCAAGCGATTGCTTTGCAACTCGACTAAGACACTCTCTTCTGCGACAGAATTCACCAACTGGAAATCAGAATTCCTCATGAGGGGCTATGGAGTAAATGCCACTCGTTTCTGCCAGAGTACGCTCGGCATTGCGGGCAAGCAAACCCAAATTAGGAGGTTTGTAACCCCATTAGCCAGCAGCCAAGCAATCATCCAGTTCTTTTATTTCCTTGCTCGGACCTTGACCCAGCAAAAACCAAACACCTTTTGCCGGCTAGGAGAAACAACAGACACCAACAACAGCAAACAAAACAAAAGCTTACTTAGTGCTTCCAGCCCCCACTGCTACTATACGCAACGAGCTTGTCTGCTACCTTTAGGATTTGACATGGATGGTTTATTCCGGTTACTTGGCAGCTGGAAGCACCGGGATAGATACAGTCTGGCCATGGCTTGCTATGAATCAGGCCGTCTTCCCAGCCTGCAGGCAGGGCTGGTGGAGGTGGTCCGCCGGTAGTGGGATCACCTCTTGAACCTAAATCATGCCAAAGCGCCCCCCGCCCCTCCCCCACTCCCCCCCCCCACCCCAAGGGCAACATGGGAAAAAGAAGCAGCATCGAGGAGAACAACTCATGACTCATAACCCTAAACCCAAACAAGCGACACGAGCAGCGCCTGAAACCATAATTAGTCTAGTTGTTGCATCAAGAAACCCGGGCAAATTGCAGCTCATGTCTGACAAGCTTTCATGTATGTTTCACATGTAACCTTCTGAACGTCAGCTGTTTCGGCATTGAGAGCCCCATTTAAACTAGACCACGGTTGGCCCGAAAGCATCACAGCCCCGTGACCATTCTGCGCAAGTTGCTCTGGGCAAGGTGCTTTGCGCAAACTGGTCTGCGCAAGTTGCTCTGCGCAAGTTGCTCTATGCAAGTTGCTCTGTGCCAGTTGCTCCGTGCAAGTTGCTCCGCGCAAGTTGCTCCCTGCAAGTTGCTCTGTGCACGCTGCTCTGCGCAAGTTGCTCTGCGCAAGTTGCTCTGCGCAAGTTGCTGTGTGCAAGCTGCTCTGTGCAAGAAGCTCTGTGCAACTGACTCTGTGCAAATGTCTCTGTACAAGTTGCTCTGTGCAGGTTGTTCTGCGCAAGTTGCTCTGTGCAAGTTGCTCTGTGCCAGTTGCTCCGTGCAAGTTGCTCCGTGCAAGTTGCTCCCTACAAGTTGCTCTGCGCAAGCTGCTCTGCGCAAGTTGCTCTGCGCAAGTTGCTCTGCGCAAGTTGCTTTGTGCAAGTTGCTCTGTGCAAGAAGCTCTGTCCAACTGACTCTGTGCAAATGTCTCTGTGCAAGTTGCTCTGTGCAAGTTGTTCTGTGCAAGTTGCTCTGCGCAAGTTGCTCTGTGCAAGCTGCTCTGTGCAAGTTGCGCTGTGCAAGTTGCTCTGCGTAAGTTGCTTTGCGCAAGTTGCTCTGGGCAAGGCGCTCTGCACAAACTGGTCTGTGCAAGTTGCTCCGCGCAAGTTGCTCTGCGCAAAATGGTCTGTGCAACTTGCTCTGCGCAAGTTGCTCTATGCAAGTTGCTCCGTGCAGCTTGCGAAGCCCGCCCGCGGATCAGCGGGGAATCGAACCAGCAGGGACCCGCCGGTCCCGGGAGCAGGCGCGCGAACCACGAGACAACTCCCGAGGCCCAGTTCGAGCAACAAAAGTCGCAAAAAACCTCGAGTTTTTGCACCTCGACCACGCCGATCCCCGCAGACGGTCGCGCGAGCACCGCAGAAATCGTAAAAACACCTCAAGTTTTGCACCTCGACCACGCCGATCCCCGCAGAGGGTCGCGCGAGCACCGCAGAAATCGTAAAACAAATCTCGAGTTTTTGCACATCGACCACGCCGATCCCCGCAGAGGGTCGCGCGAGCACCGCAGAAATCGTAAAACAAATCTCGAGTTTTTGCACCTCGACCACGTCCCCGCAGAGGGTCGCGCGAGCCAAAACAAAACCGCAAAAAACCTCAAGTTGTTGCACCTCGATCACGCCGATCCCCGCACAGAGGGTCGCGCGAACCAAAACAAAATCGCAAAAACCACGAGTTTTTGCACCTCGGCCACTTCAATCCCCGCAGAGGGTCGATTTTCGTTCAGTGTCGTCGGCACTACCCCCTGCCCTAAGAAGAGATTTTAACTTCTCGCAAGTCAATAGCACTTGACTCCTTGCACTTGCAACTTGCACTGGACCCCTTGCACTGGCAACTTGCAATTGACTCCATGCACTTGCAACTTGGACTTGACTCCATGCACTTGCAACTTCCGCTTGACTCCTTGCACTTGCAACTTGCACTTAACTCCTTGCACTTGCAACTTGCACTTGGCTCCATGCACTTGGCTCCTTGCAACTTGCAATGACTCTCATGACTCCTTGCAATGACTCCTTGCAATGACTCCTTGCAATGACTCCTTGCAATGACTCCTTGCAATGACTCCTTGCAACAATGACTGCTTGCAATGCCTCCTTGTAATGAGTCCTTGCAATGACTCCTTGCAATGACTCCTTGCAATGACTCCTTGCAATGACTTTCATGATGATGATTCCTTGCAATGACACCTTGCAATGACTCTCATGAGAACAACTCAAGTGAACCCCGCGGAAGAACCCTTCGCCACGCTTTCGGGAACAAAATTAACAAACACACATTTATGAGCCATAACAAAAGAATATGTTTGCACCAAATGAAGTATTACGCGAAAGCACATCACTTGACACAAACGGACCTGATTAGCAGATCCCAGCACCAAAGGATGTCCCTTCAACCCCCCCTCCCCCCCGCATGGAAGGCATGGAAGATACAAACAACATAATTAAACATATTGTAGACCACTTGCAGAGGTGTGCAAAAGAGGGGACCTCGTCTGCACTGGGGTGTTTGATAATGTCGACACGGACTAAACATATCCCTGGTCGATTGACGACGAGGGTGTGCAACTTTAAGCTCAAACTTTTGTCTATAATGATACAAACGACTCAAGGGAAACTCTAGCACTTGCGGTGGCTGGAAAGCATCTGAACACATGCCCGTTTATGTTGATTGGTTCGTTTCCCCACACGCACAAGTGCAGGGAATTGCAAACCAACCCAGCACTTTAGGGGTATCCTCCTCATGTTCTATTTCATCTAAGTACCCTTCCACATGACCAAGAAGAACCATGGTTGTCAAAAGAATGGGAAAATGATCAAGCCTGGATTCCATCCATCCACTACTGATTCAGAGCCGAATCGCACCTTACGAGGCATGAGAAGGTCAAGCCCTTTGTCGTTAATTCGTCGCTCGTCTCTTGTAGTCACTGTCAGCTCACTTCCTGAGTGCACCGGCCAACACAAATTTAACAAACTTGTGAATCGTGCCACTCAAAGTTGGTCCTCCCAAAAAGTGTACAGTCCATGAACTCAGGCACTGAGTGAAACTGCATTTGGCTCCAGCTGCTATGGCTCCAACTGCGAATTACCCTCCCACCTAACATGGGTTTGTGCACAGACCCTGTAGAAAGACGACTTTCCTCTTGGAAAGGGCCTTTTTGCACTTCCATGTTAGTTGGTGCGAGGGTACAGCTCTTTCTTTCGCGCCTTGGAGACGTCCGCCTCCTCGCCGTCTTGGCACCGAGCGGCCACCAAAAGGCCTGGAACTGCCGTGGGCAACAAGCACCACCATATGCCTTGTGCTGGGGTACCCCTTCTCAGCTTGGGAAGCCAAAAGCTACATTTCTTTCATTGGGGTGCGGCAAGGCTGCAGGATCAATTTTATGGGCTTGTGCTTGGGCAGCCTTCGCATTGGGGTGCCTCTTTGACATACACAAATTGACTTCAAAGAGCTTGGCAGGCCGGAAAGTTTGCCGAATAAAGCCACTGGTTTAGGCTAAAGAGCCCGAAAAAGCCTCCCGTGAAGGGAGCCACGGTCTAGTCCAATCACGTTTGCCGCTAAAATTGTCTTCCCAAACACTAAGCGCAAAAACGCACTGAGTGAGAAACAAAGGAGACATCATCAAAACATCAACACCAGGTACTAAAAGGTCTACACAAAACCGTGTACTGGACTAAAAGGGCGGATATCCCCACCTATGTACGGCTGGGACGTTGGAAGGGGAGCAACAAATAAATAAATAAACAAATAAATAAATGAATAGCAGTTATGTGGGGCGTTCCCACTAAACCACAATAATCAAAAATGTAAAATGTTCTCCAACAACAGGCGTGACCCGGGTTGAGGACCCAATCCGTGCGTGTGGCTATCCGGGCGCCGCGCTCAGCAACACCTGCGCGGAGGCCAACCCGAGCTGACGGCTCGGTGTGGTTCTGATGGAAAGGTCACGCTTCATTAGGAGGAGCCCTTGTTGAGAGATGTTGAAAGGCAACCAAGACGCAAATTCTGTAGTCTATTTTAGTATGGGAACCCTCCCAACCAAAAACGAAACGGTAAAAGTTGGCACCTAGCTGGGGGACCTAGACACATACCCCAGTTGTTCAGTGACCCTGGAAAACAAAGGAACCCTTTTTGGGGAAGACCATTTTAGTGGGGCAGCCACCAAACAAAAAAGGAAAAAGGGTGCCACTGAACAACTGAGCTTGGGTAGGGGCATCCTATTTTGGGGATGCACTCTCAATTGGGAGCTGAGTTCATGACTTATGGGGCCCAACCGATTGTCACAGGGAATCCGGATGGAGACCTGAACAAATCTTACTAGCTTGGCGTCTAACAATCTTGTTGGCTGCAGTTACAGGGTGAACCGGCTTGCCAAGGTCTGGAACCAAACATTGTGATCCACCTTTCGTCAAGCTCCCAAAAGGTCAATCGCTTAATTGTCTCTGTTTGCGCAGGCTGCATGCAATGGAGAGTGCCAATGCTGTGGACTTGATGACGGGAAGGTCAGGAGCAAGCATGTGCAAGACTTACCCTAGAGACCCCCAGACCAGACCCCGAAAAAATAAATATGGCAGTGCAGTCTTACTTGGAGCTTGTTGAACCATCATTTGCCTTTTACTCATCTACCTCGTACTCCTTATTTGGCTTTACATTCTTGATGGGTATGGTCGAGGGATCTGGTGGTGAAACCAAACTTTGACACATTGGATGGAAAGAGCGCTAGACTCACTTGCTGAGCGCATTGCTCCGAAAGAAAAGACACAGGCTTTGAGTGTGCCTTTCGGAAAATCTGCCCCAGAAGTTCAAAGTTCAAGACTTCAGGATGTAAGTAACTCAGTTGCTCAGTGACCCTGGGAAAAAGGGAAGCCTTTTTGGGGGAAGACCATTTTTAGTGGGGCAGCTACCCAAACAAAAAAGGGAACAAGGGTGCCACTGAACAACTGAGGCAAGTATGTCTCGCAAGCGATGGCAAACTAGCTACACCTTGGATTCGTTTGATGACGTATTCAACGTGGAGGGGTTGGTCTGCCAACTGGCAATGATTTGCTGGTTCAAAGCCTGATGATGTGGACCCCCTGGAAATCCGTCCTCTCTGCAAATTCGAACAGTCCTCCACGCTGAATTGCGAAAAGAACCTCGTGGTTAGTCATACCTCAGCGAAGCCTTGCAAGTTCGTCGGTCGTGTGCCATTGGCTACCAGTTACATCACGTCTGACAGAACAAGTGCGGACTCCTCTTTGCCACTTGCCACCATGTGCCCCCCAAAATGCGAAGGAATCCAGAAGCCGGCGACCGACTTCCAAGGGCCGCATCGATCACGTGCCTCCCAGCAGATGCGGCCCACCCCCATGGCTTTAAAGCTGAACTTGCAGCCCGGATCAAAAGAAACGCCAGATCGAAAGTTTGTGACTGCCCGTCAAATGAATATGAATTGAAGTGTTGGAACCCTTTGGTGGACATGAATTAGGTGGGGATTCATGCCCACCAGCCACTTTTGAGGTGGTTCCCAAATAAGAAGTCATCGAATCAAGAAACCTCACACAAAATTTGACATTTGCCAACTGCACAGGTAAGCTTCCTGAAAACAAAATGACACCAAAAGCATCTGGCGTGGCTTGTACTTAGGCCGCCTAGGACTGATCACTTCAGGGAATATTCAGGACTGCAAGCAGACCCGGCTGTCCCAACTTGATTTCCCTGCTCCTGTTGGGGATTCAATTCCACTAGGAATGTTCATGAAATTTGGTGCTTGCCATGCTGCTCTCCTTGTTGGTGAACCCTTTCGCTTCCTTAAATAAAATTCCATCTTGACACACGGCCACTTGAACGGCGATTCACCTTGAGCTTGGAGAACATCGAAACAGCCGTGAAAAAGGAAACCCTATGTAAAGAAATGGCTGACACGCCTCGAAACGGGAAAACAACACATCCAGTAGGGATGGTGGACAAGCAGTACCCCCTTATTTGCCACAATCCCTCCTCACGTGAGCCCGAAGCGTAATGTTTGACTCTTCGAAGAAAGTTACAAAAGGTTGTCTCTCACTTCCTGAGTGGGCTGCTTTTGACACCCAAACGAACTTCCAAACCATGTCAAGTCCATAGGCTAACAAAGAGTTGATCCACGCCCACGCAACTTGTAGGCACCCCCTTGACTGGCAACAACTCGTGGGGTTCTGGGCATTGCTTTCCCGCGGCCAAAAAAAGGTGGGCGTTGCAACTTTGGCTCGAGCCATGGCGCGGACACATGCTGACCATGAACACTGCACAGTGGCCCAGTGATCCTGGTAAAACCCTTTTTCAACAGTGCCGATGCGTGGGAACCGAACAGCGGAAGAGGAGGCCACTCAAAGGGAATTGGACAAACTAACTTGGACGCCGAATGGCTTGGTGATGCATGACTTTGTCTACCTCCGAAGTGGGGTTTATACGAGGTGCACAAGAGCAGCCAAGCAATGTTCAATTCCACAGTTCACACCGTGTTCCCATGCGAGAGCTTGTGGACTTCAACATGAGTCCAATAAAGAAAAAAAGCCCTTGCAATGGCGCGGTTGACGGATCAGGCCCAGTGAGTTCAGTCTGCTATCAAAGGTGCACATAGAAATCGAGTCAGGTATATGCATGTGGGTGCGTCGTTTGGTCGCCACCCTTGGCTTGCTGAGCGGCGGTTGTTAACTTGTATTCGCGTTTTCTGTGCCACTAGAAAAAGCATCTGCCAATATGGAAAATCACTACAGTAGTCGCAAGCAAGTGGAACATAACAATGGAATTGGGTGTCCAGAAGAAAAGAAAAGAAGAAGAAACAAAAACTATGGCTTGGACCCTGCCGCCAAACACTAGCAGTGGTGGTTGAGCCAATTTTTCATCATCCACTGTTGGTGGGGGCAGGGGCCAATTCATATGGGCCTTAATTTCCTTTCAGCTGCAAACACGATGAGTACCAACCGCAGGGCCAAAACTCATTTCGGAAACCCAGCTCCCTCAAAGGCAAAGGACTCTCACCTCAGAACCTCCCCGGAACCCAGGAACCTGCCAAGGGCAAAGACATTGGTGACTTGACCCCATAGCTGTTGGGGGCAAAATTGAAAGACCTCTGGAAGTCTGAGCAAAAGGAGGCTGCCCGGTGCCCACTTTGGGGAGAATCAAGTGGGCCTTTGGGTGGACAGCATGTCCACCCACCATTCTGGAGGCTGTTGTCCATTCGTTTTCATATCTACATTCTGTTGAACCAGTGGAGTACATGTGCTAATGAAAGCGGGGTGTGTCCATCAACTATGGTGCAGAAGCGATTTCCCAAGCAGCAATAGTGGGTTCAAATATCCAGATGGGGAGAACCCCAAGAATGGCGGCCCTGTCCACTTTTTGCTGACCACGACGCTACAAACAACACCCTCAGACAAACCCACTGTTGTTTCTTTAGATATTTCTGAAAGGCTTTCCCATTTCCCAACTCACAATAGTGCTGCCATATACCGCAGCCTTGTAGGATTTGCATCAGACTTGACCAATTCCCTGCTTGAGTCTTTCTACACCACAAATGGAGGTTTCTCAAGACTGGTCGCATTGCCAAATCGTAGCTTGGTCTCTTTCCACTACTCAAGGTCATGGGGGGAGGGAGCCCAAGTAAGCCCTTACTAAGCCCAAAAGTAAGGCCTTATTAAGGGCTTAATAAGGGCTTATTTGGGCTCCCTCCCCCTCCCCTCCCTGCCCAGCCCCCATGACAAAGGATCCCAATCCAGGGAATCCGCTTTCAAAGCCATCTCGTCAATGTGCTGTCGCTCTTCGACGCACCTGAGTCGCCTTGCCTCATTATGGACTCAAGCCCGGTCGATTGACCGTGCAAAAAAGGAGTCACACACGACTGGGTTGTGCGTCGCGAGGTGTGTGAGTCGTCTGGGTGTTTCCGAAAATTGGGTGTCCCGGAACGAAAGCGTGGGCTTTGGAGAGAGACACCCCAAAGATCCGAATCATAGAGGCAAGGGTTGCCTATTCCAGGGCACAAACACACGTTTGTTTGCCTCTGTTTGCCCCAACGTCGGCTCGCAGAAGGATGTCCCGCGTGGGTGCCATCATCAGCCATGGGTGCAGTCATCAAACCCTCTCCTATGCCTTGGGTCAATGAGTCTGAATGGCTTGTTGTTGCTTATGCTCCTCTCCGCAATAGGAGACCACAACCATTGTAAAAAGGATGGCAGCCGGGGCACCAATTGGTAAAGACGTGCGACTCTGCACTGGGTATAAAGGGTCATATGGCTCCCTGACTGAGAAGCGGTAAGCGTCATGAACTGCAGAGGCCTTCAAGCATCTTGCAGTGGTGGTGCGACAAAATGTACGGTCGGCCATTTGGTTGCTCAGGAAGAGCCAAAAGGATATCCTCCGTTATCTTGGGAAGCACTCCTATTTGGTTGAACCACTGATCATATATGGTCAAAACTCCTGAAGCATGTCGCCGTAGGTTCCGTGGTGGAGAACCTTGCAATGATTGACTTAGAGACTCTTAGAGATCGCTAAGAACAGCGGTGTGTTGATCCTGCTTAAACAATGCTCAATGTTCTATGCCGCAAATCTCCGGCGCACAAACACAAATTGAAAGTCTCAAGTTATGCCTGGGAACAGCCCATTTCAGTCGGAAACATCCATCCGTTTCCCGGTTTTCTTCGAGAGACTTTGCAGCCGCCCACTCCTGTACAAGTTCGAGCCGGGACCCCTTCGCCGCAAACGCCATGCACAAACTCTGGTTGAGACTGGACGCATGGCTCGGAATGGAGGTCACCGTACAGTCTATTTTAGTAGGGGAACCCTCCCCCCAAAAAGGGCAGCCAAATTTGATCTGCCTTCAAACAACTCAACGACTTTCATCAGGTGCACAAACAAAACCAATCTAGTGGCTAGTGGTAACCGTCGTGACCCTTTCCATCCAAGACAAAAACAAAAACACAACAACAACAACTAATAACACACCTCAATGCAACGGAAGTCTGTGACAAGGATCACTCAAATTCCAGGGAGACAACAAACAAGGCACGGGGTTTTCCTGCTGGGTGCCCTAAACAAAGAAAATCAATCCCAACAAACGGGTCGTTTGTTCCTTTGAATGTCCTTTTTGACCAACCCCAAACTCCCTCAGGATTTCCTCCCACACGCACAATACGGACCTTGGTACATCTGGAAAACGAGCGCCCACTTCTGCAATGCTGGCGTCGCTTTGAGGGTCCCGTCTGGCGAGGCCGGATTCCCGAGGTGTTTTCCATTTGTCCATGCCAAACCGAACCTGGCTCGCAAATATGTGCTGTCTAGCATCAAGTCATCAAATTCGGGTCATGAGCAAATGGAAGCTGTGCCCAAAAAGCTGGCGCGTGCCGGACTGCCACTTGGCGGCGTCTGGCGACTAGAGAGCGGCTGCTTCTTGCAACGCTCGATTCCAACTTGATCACCCCAGCCACATTCCAATCACATTCCAAAAACGCCGTGCCATGAGTCTCAAGTTCCACTTGCGGAGTGACATATCTTTTTCCGTACCTGGGGAAGGCACTCCCATGGGCCGGTGGGAGTGGTTTTTTTCGCAATGGATCTACTCCGGGGGAATGGTCTGCAAGAAGCCCGCGACCTCCTCTGCCGTCTCGCCTCAAGAGACCGCGGCACGGACACCCCCCCGAGTGGTCATCAAAGGAAAACAGAAAAAAAAAGAGCAAAGAGTTTTGGGTCAAGAACCCAACATTAATCAAGACAAACATCAACATCCCCAGAGCTTTTTGGCAAACCCCCCCACATAAATCAAGACAACATTAACATCCACAGAGCTGTTTGGGCAACCCCCCCCACATAAATCAAGACAAACATTAACATCCCCAGACCTTTTTGGGCAAATCCCCCGCACATAAATCAAGACAAACATTAACATCCCCAGAGCATTTTGCGCAAACCCCCCCACATAAATCAAGACAGACATTCACATCCCCAGAGCTTTTTGGGCAAACCCCCCCCCCCACATACATCAAGACAAACATCTTTTGGCAACACCCCCCCCCCCCACATAAACCAAGACAAACATTAACATCCCCAGAGCTGTTTGGTCAAACCCCCCCCCCCACATACATCAAGACAAACATTAACATCCCCAGAGCTTTTTGGCAAACCCCCCCACATAAATCAAGACAAACATTAACATCCACAGAGCTGTTTGGGCAACCCCCCCCCCCCCCACATAAATCAAGACAAACATTAACATCCCCAGACCTTTTTGGGCAAATCCCCCGCACATAAATCAAGACAGACATTAAAATCCCCAGAGCTTTTTGGGCAAACCCCCCCACATACATCAAGACAAACATTAACATCCCCAGAGCTTTTTGGGCAACCCCCCCCCCCCCCACATAAATCAAGACAACCATTAACATCCCCAGAGCTTTTTGGGCAAACCCCCCCACATGAATCAAGACAAACATTAACATCCCCAGAGCTTTTTGGGAAAACCCCCCCACATAAATCAAGACAGACATTAACATCCCCAGAGCTTTTTGAGCAAACCCCCCCCCACATGAATCAAGACAACCATTAACATCCCCAGAGCTGTTTGGGCAAACCCCCCGCCCCCCTCGTAATTCAAGACAAACATTAACTTCCCGAGGGTTTTTGGGCAAACCCCCCCCCCCCCCCACAAATCAAGACAACCATTAACATCGCCAGAGCTTTTTGGGCAAACCCACCCACATAAATCAAGACAAACATTAACATCCCCAGATATTTTTTGGGCAAACCCCCTCCACATAAATCAAGACAAACATTAACATCCCCAGAGCATTTTGGGCAAACCTCCCCACATACATAAAGACAACCATTAACATCCCCAGAGCTTTTGGGCAAACCCCCCCCTCATAAGTCAAGACAAACATTAACATCCCCAGAGCATTTTGGGCAAACCCCCCCCCCACATGAATCAAGACACACATTAACATCCCCAGAGCTTTTTGGGCGGCCCCCCTGCCCACATACATCAAGACAAACATTAACATCCCCTAGAGCTTTTTGGGCAAACCCGCCCACATGAATCAAGACAAACATTAACATCCCCAGAGCTTTTTGGGCAACCCCCCCCCCCACATACATCAAGACAACCATTAACATCCCCAGAGCTTTTTGGGCAAACCCCCCCACATAAGTCAAGACAAACATTAACATCCCCAGAGCTTTTTGGGCAATCCCCCCCCCCACATGAATCAAGACAATCACTAACTTCCCTAGAGATTTTCGGGCTAACCCCCCCCCACATGAATCAAGACACACATTAACATCCCCAGAGCTTTTTGGGCACACCCCCCCACTTAAATCAAGACACACATTATAATCCCCAGAGCTTTTTGGGCAAACCGCCCCACATGAATGAAGACAAACATTAACATCCCCAGAGCTTTTTGGCCGACCCCCTCCCCCCCACATACATCAAGACAAACATTAACATCCCCAGAGCTTTTTGGGCAACCCCCCCCCCACATAAATCAAGACAACCATTAACATCCCCAGAGCTTTTTGGGCAACCCCCCCCCACATGAATCAAGACAAACATTAACATCCCCAGAGCTTCCGCATGAATCAAGACAAACATTAACATCCCCAGAGCTTTTTGGGCAAACTCCCCCACATAAATTAAGACAAACATTAACATCCATAGACCATAGAGCTTTTTGGGCAAAGCCCCCCGCATGAATCAAGACAACCATTAACATCCCCAGAGCTTGTTGGGCAAACCCCCCAAAAAAATGAAGACAGACATTAACATCCCCAGAGCTTTTTGGGCAACCCCCCCCCACATGAATCAAGACAAACATTAACATCCCCAGAGCTTCCGCATGAATCAAGACAAACATTAACATCCCGAGGGCTTTTTGGGCAAACCCCCCCCCCCCGCACATAAATCAAAACAAACATTAACATCCCCAGAGCTTTTTGGGCAAACTCACCTATATAAATCAAGACAAACATTAACGTCCATAGAGCTTTTTGGGCAAAGCCCCCCGCATGAATCAAGACAACCATTAACATCCCCAGAGCTTGTTGGGCAAACCCCCAAAATAAATGAAGACAGACATTAACATCCCCAGAGCTGTTTGGGCAAACCCCCCCCCCCCCACATAAATCAAGACAAACATCAACATCCCCAGAGCTTTTTGGGCAAACCCACCCACATAAATCAAGACAAACATTAACATCCCCAGATATTTTTTGGGCAAACCCCCCCCCACATAAATCAAGACAAACATTAACATCCCCAGAGCTTTTTGGGCACACCCCCCCACATGAATCAAGACAAACATTAACATCCCAGATCTTTTTGGGCAAACCCCCCCCCACATGAATCAAAACAAACACCAACATCGGCACCCTCCTCCCAAAGTATAAACTAGGTCCTCCAGTAGAGAGGTTAGAATAAGGGTACCCTTTTTGTTATGTAGTCTATTTTAGTAGGGGAGCCCTTCCCTAAAAAGGGTAAAAGGGCACTACTGGAAGACCTAGTAAACCTCGCTTGCTTTGCCGTCCCGGCGGCGGACTTGCTTCGGCCACTGCCCCGAGCTCGCGCGGGTTAAGGAACTGGGCCCCGGCAGCTCCGGCGGCGGCTCCTCCTGCGCGGGACCGTCCTCCACGTCGTCCCCCGTGATGTTCTCCACAAAATCCGACACGCCCGCGCCTTGGGAACTTCAAACGGAATCTTGACAGAAAACCTCGATGTCTGTTTGAGTGGGTTGGAGTCCGAAGTGGAATCTTAGTGGTCCGTGGATCCGTGCTAAGAAAATATGTTAGTATCTGCTAGAGTGATATGTCCTCAATCCCTTTAACTCTAAGTCATCGACCAGTCTGATGGAGTGCCAAGGAGCCGCCACAGAAGCGGACGGGAAATCAAGGAATGACTCTTGATGACTTTGGGATCCCAGCATCCCTCTCAGACCCCAGACTGGGACTTCATGGTGGCTTCTATGGAGAACGCCACTTCTGGAGGTCCACAAAAAAACTTGAGGCACTAGCAAGTCGGCAGTCCTATGGGGAACTCTGGCTTCGTATTTCGCCGAAAGAAGGCACAAGACCGGAAGGGCCCCCCCAAGGTGAGTGGTCAGTCTTAAGTTCACTTGAGCGTCAGAAGTCGATGGCTTCTGGTTTACCCCAGACCCCTTGAAGAGAAAACCCTTCCAGAAGGAAGACAGGGCTGGGCGCCCTCGGTGCCACGCATGGGCTGTCGGTAAAACCACCGAGATGACCCTGGCTAAGAGTCAGACGTTGGCATGTTACTTCCCTCTGAAATCACGGTCCCAAGTTTCAAGTCTAGAAACTGGGCAAGTGGCCTGCTGAAATCGCCGTAATTTGTCATTTGCCCATCCCTTCTTTGCCAGAGGGAATCCCAACCAGGCGACAAAAAGTGGGCTCATTCCTTCCGCCCATCCCGTCACGACTTTTTGGAATGAGCTCTCATAGCTTGGGGCCTCCATATTCCTGGGCTGCCCTCAGATCCCTGCCAAAAGTTTAACGTTTGGTGGGTTACATGGAAATCCCCACTAAGCCCCTAAAAAGCCGAAAGGCTTTTTAAACCGGATGGATGGACCAAGATTCCCTTGACATCGAGTTCTCTTTGGGAGTTCTGCGTCTCACGTTGGCAAGGGACGCGCCAAAAGCGGCTGCCACCCTCAAAAGCCGAGGCGCGCATGGCGGCAGCGGCTTCCCGAAGTCTGGCCAACTGGCCCTGAGATGATATGGGTCCAACCAGCTGGGCTCCCCAGATTTCGCCTAACACCACCCAAGGGATGCCCACCTTTCATGAGCATCAAGAAGGGAAATAAAAGGAGACCCCTGAGCCATCAGGACGAAATAGTTAGACTGGGGTTTGGGCGGGTTTGGGTGCTGCAAAACCTGGAGCCCAACAAAGGGTCACCCAAAGGGAAACATACTAGCTGCGGTAGAAGTTCCATGACAATTAAACCCGATCAACGTTGGCGGCAACCAAAACCTAACGCCCCCACACATCCTCGGCAAACAAGGCGGAACCAAATGAAACCCTATTGGTACTGCACCATAACCGGAGGTTCTGCACTGAAGGGTGCCTGCAGAACCAGGGATAAACTTGTTTGAAGTGATCCAGATCCTCTCAAACCTTGGCTGCACCCTTTCAACAATCAACCAAACGCGCTATTCTTGGCTGACGTTGGAAGGGGAGCAAAAATTAAATGTTAGCAGTTAAGTGGGGATTCCCCACTAAACCACAATAAGCAAAAATGCAAAATGTTTCCCAACATGCCTGCGAATTGACCAGCGCCCCACTTCCAATGCCTTCGGGTTCTATGGCAAAAACGATGCACAGTAGACTCCCACTAAAAGTACACAGACCTATTCTCTCAAAGGGAAGTAGTTCTCCAAAGTGGGTCCGCCTGAATACATCCCCGACCAGCAGAAGCTCCTTTTTAGCAGACCTCTCCAAGAGGTACTGATGTAATGTTGACCCCATATTAATCAACCCCAGTTTACGAATAAGGGGTGTCCCTGGGTTTAGTGGGGAATCGTCACTTTTGCCGGGGAACACCCCCTACTGATAAACTGGGATTGAGTAATATGGGGTCAACATTGCACCACCCTTCGTTAGCAAATATTGGATGCCCGACAGGTAGGCTTCATCCGCGGAAACACTGCCACTCGTCAGACCGCTGCCTTGGCCTTGCTCTGACTGAGATGAGAAAGAAGGGCTCCCCCACTGAGGGCCCCAAAAAGATGCCATGTTCGTCCGACTGTGGAACATCATGTGGATGGACAACAAATCCTGCACCACCTAAGGAGCCCTGGAATGATGTGATTTCCCTGTAAATACCAACAAACAATTGTTCCAACCATGGTTTCATTTCGTGGTGCGCAAACGGACTCCGCCCATCCACAGTATCAAACTGCAAAAGCACTTTGGGGCATCGGACCGACATCACCAACCTTCAAAATGGGAAAACAAAAACATGTTGCTGGCCCCACGTCTTTTTCCTGTATACGTCACCGAAGTGACAGGCTCAAAGGGAAACTCCCCCAGTTGAGTCATAATCAAAACCCGGTCCAAAAATGGTTGAATCAGAGCCATGCAAAGAACTGAAAAGGCGGCACCCATTTATGCTGGGATTCTCCCTTAGCACCCTCCAAGTACTTCTGCTGTGACTCAATTGACTTAGATACCGCGCCAAGACCTACAAGCTGACCCCTTTTCATCGAAAGCCCCGCCCGCCTCGGCTATTGTGCGAACCTCATCCAAGGGGCCTGCGGACCAGGACGGCGAGCCACAAGCACGTCTGCGGTGTTGACCCCAATCAACCAAACAGCTTATTGATATGGGGGTGGGGAGAAAACCCCTCCAAAAGTGGTCTGAATCCCCACCAAAACCAAAACAAAAACCCAAATTCATAAATTTTACAGGGTTTTGTTACTATGGGGGCAACAAGAGGCCATTTATTCCCCTCTGCACCCAAAGGGCCCTATGGGTAGTTGTAGGCTTTTCGGAGGCTTGGATGGTAGGGAGCTCGAAAGGAAATTGAAACGTAGGGGTGGAGATGGCAATGGTGAGGCGTACTGTGGGCAAGATCTAGATACAAGATACAAGAAAAACACATTTTGGTAGAAACATTCTAAACACAACAGAAACACAATAGGACTCTGCAAGGTTTATGCTGGGACTCAAAAAGAAACAGGACAACGACACCCATGCACTTTCCAATTAAATCAGTCCAAAACTCCATGTGTTCTTTAGGTAGAGCTCAGTGGATCCAACCATCAATCGGAAACATGTTTTATTTTATCATGTTTGTTTCTTTCTTGCTTGTTGTTCTTTTTAACACTCCCCCCCCCAAAGAAAACAACTCAGGTAAAATCCCCAACAGCACGCGGTGCTCTTTTCAGTGCTCGCACCACCCCGCAGCCCTCGTAGAACCTCGTGGAACCCTGGTGGAACCCTCGTGGAACCTTGCCTCAGGGCCACCCCGGACTACCCCGGAGCCTATCTGGGCTGAGACCCCAAAGCTTTCAGCTGTTGCGGAAAAAAAGAACACGCGCATGCGTTGCTTCCTTCTCCGCGCCTTGCTCGGCCTCGAGCAGGCTCCAAAAGATCTGGGCGTTGGAGGGGGAGATGTTCAGGAGCTCCTCACGTTGCGTTCGAGGGGAACTCCGTGGACGTGGGCGGCTCCTCTTGTCGTTTGGTGGTTGGTACCGCGTCTTTTGTGCTAGTCTAAAGGGAAACCAATCGGAAAACCACCATTATGGGAAGAAACACCTACAGAACACACAGCCATATATACATGCTTGCCAAAGTAAAAACCTGTAACCGGCTGTTTCATAGGGTTTCTACATGTAAGGAGTGATTGTTAGGTGTCTTCTTCCTATGTGACCCTATGTGCGTTGGGACCATCTCCCATAAGTATTGTGGACAACACCCTGCAGCAGCATGTTGTCCCTCAGTATGGGTCTTGGCCCAAATCAAGACTACATGAACAAACACACAAAAAAGGCTTCATATTCAGAAGGTAAGGTTGACTCAATCTTAAATCCCATAATGCAACTCTACCACTTTGGAGGCCCTTGAGAAACAACAGAAAAAAACGACTCCTGGAGCTCCGCGAAGCACATGTGCAGCTCACCTCGGATAAGTTTTTGGCCGAAGAAACGAGGTGCGAAGCTCGTTGTTTTTTGCTATGTGTATATATATATATATATATTTATATCTATGTTTAAGTTTTTCTTGTTTCCGGGTCCTTGTAAAGGATACATGCACAAACCACCTGCCTTACAAGAATTCGGATCCTCCAATTCAGCTCGAAAAAGTGTTGTTTCAGCTTGCCCGATTCTTAAAAACAATGGGCCAGGCTTTTCCACGGCACGTTTCTTCAGAACACGTGTTGCCCCTTTGTTTCTTCTCTGGTTGAGCTCCCTGCATTCAGCCCCTGAGAAGAGTTTTGCTGAATGAAGACGCCAGGAGGTCTAGTTAAAAGCGGCGTGCAGAGAGGCCTGGCGTCCTTTGAGAAGTTGAGATTCACACCCTTTTGGGATCTGTTGGGCCTTTTTGGTGTTGTTGTTTCTGGCAGAAAGACAAGCAAATGGGCTACGGAATCGCAAACAAGTGAGCGTTCTAGGTTGCCGCTGCCTCGCCGCGTCAATAACCCCGACATGTTCTGCGAAAGCTGTCCCAAAGCTCCGCGGAAGCTCTGCGGGGACTAATCTTCAACAAAATGGAACAGGCTGAGCCAACGCCCGGCTCACAAGCCAAAAGTCGCGGATCAGAATAGAAGTGAAGCAAAACAAACTGCAGCTTCGGAGCCGCCGCAGGTTTCTGTCTTTGCTTCCTTTTTTCCAAGGTGCCATTGTTGGGATTCCTTTTTTTGAGCCACGCCCATGTGCTTCTTGTCTCGCGGAAGAGCTTAGCGGCCCCGCGAAAGCCCTCCCGGGCTCACGCGGAAGCGCTCATGCGCGGAGGGCACGAGAGGTGAACTGGGGAATCTGCAATGACAGTCGGTCCTGCTTGGGAAATGGCATTTCACACAAACCAACAAAAAGCCAGTTCTTTCAGGGGGTCACTTTGACCAGTTCAGGCTGGGCTGGGTCTTGGATCTGGTGCCCTGTCATTTGTTGAGGCTCAGAACTCTTTTTGGGGTTGTATTGCAGGAAACAAAAGGACACGTCAAAGGGACAGTAAAGCCGCTGCTTTTGGCAGGTGATTTGCAGGTGACAAAACCAGTTTCAATCAAACCAAACTGCTGCTCAAGCGGCCCCTGATTTTGGGGGGACTCAGCTCCCGCCATTGGTCGATTCTCGCGCGAGTCAGTTTTGGCATACCCGAGGCCGCTCGACGGCTTCAGCAAGCGAGCGAGCCCTTTGGAGCCACTGTTGCTTCTTTCAGGCACCCTGGAAATCACCCGAAGACCCTTGCCCCAACCGTTGAGCCCTTGTTGCCCTTATTTGACTCTATTTGGATTCGTTTGGGCGTACTGATGCTTATTTGGCCTTAGAAAAGGGCCTTAGTAGGCTCTGCTTGGCCTTATTTCCCTTTTCAAATCAGCGAGCCCCAAACGTTGCGACCGTGTACAGCTGGTGACCGAGCAGTCGAGCGAGAAATCTGCAAGCGAGGGGCGGTTCAGGCACTGCTTAAAGCCCGCGTCGCTCTTGCGCTTGGCATGCCTGGCCGGTTGCCGTGACGCCTTCTCAAACTTCCATTGGTCTGCTGAACACCACCTTCCAAACTGAGCCTTCCGCGGCTAGAAAACTCATTCCAGATCGGCCAAAAAAAGTCGAAACTTGAGCTTGCCACAGATTTCTGGTTCGCGGGGAGCGAGAACAGGGACCATTTCTAATGACTGAGGCTGGCGCCTTTGATGGGCTTCAGCCCAAGAGTACCGGAAAAGCCAGTTCTGAGTTAATTTCGTTTGATGACAGTTCATTTGATGCAGCAAGGTTTGAGCCAGTTCATGAAAAAGAAGTGTACCTAGAAAAGCCCGGCGCTTTGTTTGCTTCTGCCAGTTCAGGGCGGATTGGATCGGTCCCGGAACTTGGGGTGGTACTGGCTTGGTTTAGGTTCAGCTTGGTCTCAGCGGCCGAACTTTCGCAGTTGTCTTGAGGTTGTTTCAGGGCACGGCACCGGCTGTTGAGACCAGCAAGGGCCTGGACTTCAGATTTCTATGTTGCCTGTGTTCCAAGCAAGCTCATCTTGGTTCTCCTTGGGCCGACATCTCAGTTGTTCAGTGACCCTGGAAACAAAGGGAACCCTTTTTGGGGAAGACCATTTTTAGAGGGGCAGCCACTCAAAAAAAGAGACAATTAGTGCCACTGAACAACTGAGACATGGCTCCGGATGTCTAAACCCCACCCGCCTCTTCTGCGGGGGCGTGCGTTCGCTCAGCGTGCGCTCGTTGCTGTTGCTCATGGACTGCTGGCGGTCCTCCACGCCCGCCACCACCTTGAACAGCACATCTACATATATATATATATATACATATACATATGTATACATGTATATATATATATATGTATACATATATGTATATATATATATGTGTATAGAGGGGTATATAAATATATGTATATATAAGCACATGTATATGGGTATAAATATATACATATGTATGTGGAATCCCCAAAAAATACGGAGAGCGGGTGTTGGTGAGGATGTGATGTGATGTGATGTGATGTGATGTGATGTGATGTGATGTGATGTGATGTGATGTGTGTGTGTGTGTGTGTATTTTTTCTTGCGGGTTCCCTTGAAGCCCACCCCCCAAAAAGGGTACCCTGAAAAATATACTTGTCTGACACATGAAGTCGGTCTTCAAAGAGGGACTGCGCAAATTGTGGTTGTCTTGTTGGTTCCCTTTTCACCAACCGTTCTCGCAAAAACACAACAACATTCAAAGGAACTTGTCTCCGATGAAACAAAGTGTTGAACTTGTTCACCACTGAATTCGTCCTCCAAAGTCAAGTCTCAACTTAGTCGCCCAAAAAGGAATTGGAGCCCGTGTTTGTTTCATATGACAGGCTGCCCGGACAAATGGTTACACAGTCTCATGGTGCAACGGAAGGATCCATACACTTTTGGAATCATTGAAATGTGTTGAACACACCAGTTGCAAACGTTTCCCATTGAAGCAAACAGAACATGGAGTTATGTTGGTTTCCTTTCTTGAACCCTCTAGTTAGATTGAACAATTAAACAGATGCATTTGCAAAGGCTTCCCTTTCAAAGCATTCCAGTCATGCATTGCCAAACAACATTCAGCGCATCGCGGATGTCGCTCGCACGCTTCCCGCACGTCCGCCCGGGTTGCGTCCGGGGTGCTATCCTCAGCTTGCCGTCCTCCAGGGTGGTGCTGGATCCCACCGACCCCTTCCAAGGGCACAATGGTTGTGGGAAATGACCCTCTCTTCTGACAAGAGTTGCGACTGAAATGGTGAGCCCAAGCATACAGACCCAGAACTCAGGGAATGAGGACCCGCGCTGCGATACCAGAGGCGGCCAAGAGCAAGCAACTCTTTTTGGCCAAAATCAACCCAACCAACCTCGTGCGGCACCTTTGTTGCCTCTTTATTGGCCTTTGCTTGGGCCAGCATCACACCAGCATCCGGTGTTTGTACCACGTTTGCCTTTTCATTGGCTGCTTCTGGGGCCAACCTCAGGCCAACCGACCTTTCTTGGCCCCTCTTGTGGCCTCCATCCTCCTTTTTGGCCTTTGTTTGCGGCTGGCTTCAACCCAACAACTCATGCATGGCTTTCTTTTCCTGGGGCCTTTGTTTGGCCATTGTGTTGAGCCTTTGTTTAGCCCAACCTCAGCCGATCTGCATCTTTTGCAGTTGTTGAAATAAGAAGCGGATTCCAGAGTAAAGGACGATTACCATCATGGTGACCCTCCTAGGGTTACTACCCCTTCGGTGGAATCGCTGGCAATCAAACTTGCAGAAAAACTCCCTTGCCCAGTGACGGACCCATTGTGAAACCATGTTCACACATACTGGGGTCATGACTTTCACTGTGTCTGGGGGAAAAAATCAGAAACTGCGGTTTCCCTTTTGCCTACCACGGGGTGACTTTGACGGTGAAATCATGCCTTACATACCCAACTGGTTGAGAATCGGGTCCCCGCCCCAAAAAAGACGCAAAAACAAGGTGGTTTACTTTGGGTTTTCCTTTACAAAGGGGTCCCCCCAATTATCACACATACCCAAACACTTGTTCCCTCCCTGCCGTTTTCACATCCACCTCGAATTTTCACAGCATAACGCCCCCACATGTAAAAAAGTATTGAAATCCTTACATCCCGCAGTTCCTTCCCTTCCCATTTTCACACCCCACCCCACCCGTCCCCCTTTTCACACCTAGGTCCTCCAGTAGAGAGGTTAAAATAAGGGTGCCCCTTTTTTTCTGTAGAGTCTACTTTAGTAGGGGAACCCTCGCCCAAAAAAGGGGAGAGAAGGGCACTACTGGGTGACCTAATCACATACCCCCCAGTTGTTCAGTGACCCTGGGAAAAAGGGAACCCTTTTTTGGGGAAGACCATTTATTTGTGGGGCAGCCACCAAACAAAAAGGGAAAAATCATTGGTGCCGCTGAACAGCTGAGATACCCACGTGGTTGTCCCTCCCATCGGTCAAACCCACAAACCCACACATACCCAAATACTTGTTCCCCCCTTGCCATTTTCACACCCCCCAACCTTCCCCCCCCCCCCCGCTTTCACACATACCCTAGTATCTGAAGCCCCGACGTTTTCCGAACAGCACCTCCCACCAACTAACCTGAAAAGGTCCTGGACCATTTCCTTTTTAAAGGGACCGGGTCCCCTTTTCAGGTACCCAAGTGGTCCCATTTCGGTCCTCCAAGTTGGGTGTCTGCGCGAACCACTCCGCCTCCGCCTCGCAGTTCTCCCGCGAGGCGGTGGCCACCGCTTTCTCCGGGAGCCCCACCTGACAGCGGGCGGTCGGGCGCATTTGCTGCGAGCGAGCGAGCGAGCCGCGGTCCAAGGAAGCCTCTGGGGGTTTGGGGGGCTTGGGGGGTTTGAGCGGTTTTGGTGAATTTTGGTGGGTTCAATATCCAAAATGGTTAAAATCCAAATTAAGGTCCAAATAGCCATGAAGAAAACAGAAGGGTTTCTGCAGTTCGCTTTCTTGGCTGTTATACCATTTTCGTCAGTAAAATTGGAAACCAACAGATGACGGATGAGAAGATACCTTGACACACATATGCCTTATATTGCAGGCTTATGTACTCCTATATACTCCTCATGCACCCCTAGTCCCCTGGGGTCTGGGGAAACCTTTGAGACTTTGTGCGCCAGGTGAAGAAACGCTGCTGGATTTGAACTTCTCGGGATCCCGCTACCCAAACTCATTGGCGCTTTGAGAATGAGAATGAACCGCTGCCGCTGGAGAAAAACCGAAACAACACCTTTCAAAAGGAGTTCAAGACGGGTGTATCTCAAAATAGGGGGTCTCTTTAGGGATGGCGTTAAAGGGAACACAAAAGGAAACCAAGCACCTGGAGGGTGCTCAATTTGAGAAACACAAACCGACAGTCCCATGCCTTCTGAGCATTATCCCAAACAAATCTATGCGTTTTGCGCGGCAACTCTGCCTTCCAAAGGCACTCGTCGTGGTCATACACGATCCACTGGTCTGGGTGCATCAGATTCTTCCAGCGCTGCCTCACCATCGCCGCGCTCTCCCCAGGTAAAAGCCATGAAAAGAGAAACAAGGGTGTGTGTGTGTGTCGTTGTTTAGGGACCCAACCCCAAAAAACAGCCACAAAAAGGGTACCCTTTGAAAACAGGACAACAAGCTGCTGAGGCTGCCAGCAGATTCGATCTGGAGCCCCCGACTCATGGTGACCCCCAGATCTCTCCAATTTGGCAAATGAGCGGTTGGTGTTTCCCAACAAAGTGGAGAAGGATTCGATGCCCTCCAAAACCCAAAGTAGGACACCCCCGAGGACGCGGCTTCGTGTTATCGCCTTTTGCATCGAGGCACCGGATGCTGTTGGAGTCGTCCCGTCGCACGTAGACCCCATCCAGCTGCTGGTTGGCACCCTTGACAGACACCGACACCTCAGGTTGGGGCGGGTCGCAGTTGACATATCCCCGTTCTGACCTGAGTTGACTGGGTAGAAAAAGTTCTACCTTCTTGGCACTAGACTAAAATGACGAAGGGACCTAGCAGCAAAAGACCATGGAGGCTGAACAGGTGAGCTCTCTCTTTGGGGGCTTAGACACCCCTTCGATAGTCAAACCATGCGCTCAAGCTGTCACACATTCCCCAAAAAAACCTAGTTCAGATGGCTCGGGTGGCTAAGAAGAGAATGAAACCTGTTTCACACCTGACGAATTTACAGAGCGCTCACCTGTAAATCCTTGTCTTGGAACTCATTTGAGAGTCTGGTCCACATCTACTCTACCCAAGCATATCCTATTCTGCCAGCTATGGAAAGCAACCCAACGCACACACACACACACACATCCATGCTATGCTGTTTGTGTCCAACCAAATTCACCTTTAAAGGACACCTGTCTATCACCCTTTACCCCCTTTGGTGTGATCAAACTGTTTGCTTCTCCCGCCTGAGTTCCATCACATGGGCTTTCCTTTCGACACTGGTTAACAGTCAAGGGACCTGCCGGACGCGATGGTAAAAACGTTTTGACACATGCTGACCTGACTCGGTTGTTTTTTCTGTGTGTGATTTTTTACGCCCCCCCCCCCCCCGTTTTCTTCCCAGAAAGGGCATCGGTTCACAAGCATACCCCGTCCCTTAATCGGTAGACTTGATTTTTTTGGGGATTTGAACTGCTGAACACCACAAACTCTGCCCAACAAACCTGGAAACAACAGAGCTTCTAGGCACCTAGACCAACAAAGGTTGCCACACAGGAAACCCAAAAGCTTTGTCGTGCACCTTCGTTTTGCCTTGGACCACTGAAGTTGGACAAACTCAAAGACACACTCAAGGTAGCGACCTTCATGAGTCGAGCTTTGGACGGCCGAGGTGCGTCCCGGGCAAGGATGTAGTCACCCCGAATCCTTGGGTTGACAGGGGGGGCCGTGGCATAAACTGAGGCGCTTCAATTGTTTTTACTTCGGTTGCCTCTTTTAAGGGAGCGCTGTTCAAACCAGCCATGTGCTTTCATTCAGTGGACTTCCTTTACATCCCTTGTGTGTTTTGGGGTATCCTCCGTGTTCGCAGGCAGCACCGCAGCTGCAAACGTAGCACGGCATCATCCACAACCAGTTCCAACCGTAGCAGGGGCTCCAGAATAAACACGCAGGCAGCTACGAGCGTAGCAAGATTTCTGCAATAAGATCCAAGCGTAGCAGGGGCCCCAGAATAAGCAAGCAAGCAGCTGCAAACCTAGCAAGGTTTCCACAGTAAGATCCAAACCTAGCAGGGTCTAGAGTCAGGCATGCGCACGTCAGAAACAGCGGAGTTGCTGCGCCCATGCAACAAGCACGTGTGATGAAAAAGCTTCTGAGTAAACTCATCCGTCAAAGTTTCTCGTCGTTTGTGCCCTACACTAATATAGTTTTTTGCAATGGCCGCTGACTTGGATGTCTGGGAGTTGCGCGCTCCACCCTGCGACTGACAAGACACCACCCGTGTGGTTTGTTGGCCTTAAGCTGGGGGGGGCACCGCCATCTGACCCTGGCGCTCGCAAATCAAGGCCGGCCTGCCTGCAGCGCCTGGGGCGACGTGCTGCCACACGTGCCACACGCGCAAAAGCAAGGCGCGCTCGTTTTGCCATACTCCAAAACTAAAGAGCTGCCCCTGACTCACTATGCTGCCTGCTCAGACACTGAAGAAGTCCACGGTTAGCAGCTGACTCCGGCACTTGCGCTACCGAAGTCAGCATGCTCGGTCAAAGCTGGAGCAGACCATGGTGCATTCAAATGGACGAAGCGCGTGTTGGCATGTTTCGTCACAGCAGCACCAGTCAAACACTCAGTGCCTCTTTGAGCAACGCATGCAAAGTTTGCGGCAGCCATGTTGACTGGGGAAGCTTCTTTCAGGTTGAAGTGGGTCTGTTGGCGCAAGCCCGCGCCGGACTCAAGCCGTCAGAATTGCTGAATTTGAAGGAGTCGCATGTTTTGTTGCCAAAGCCGGGGTGGCTCATTTTGTTTTCAGAGTGGGAGCCGCAAGGTCGACCAAAGTACGCAGGGAGCAGGTTACCTTTCTGGGCTGGGATCGAGATTGGCCGGTGTCGCAGCTACTGTTGCGGCTGCTGAGGGCAACAGGACTCGACCAGTTGATGTCCCCCTACACTTACGAGCAGTATCGTGTGTGTCTGGCCCAAGTGTGTGAGAGTGCGCGTTTTCACCCAGGGCAGGATTTGCTATGGATGCGGTTACAGATGGTTGGGACGTAGCAACGGTTCGTCACATTGGACGTTGGGCGTAGAACGCAGCTTTACCTGCTGTTGATTCTGCGTCCCAAGTTCAGGTCGGGTTTGCATCGCGTGGTCTCAAAGACATGGTCATCCAGTGTGACAATTGCATCAGGCCGCTTTTTCCTCTTGGATGTTTTGCGCTTGAGGGAGATGGGACTCCCACAGCACGTCGCGGTTCCAGACGAAGACTCACCGTCCTACTTGCCCAGGAGGTGAGTGGGCCGGCAACAATACGAGAAACAGTCAGGAGACCGGCGCCTCGATCTTCAACCCCCGCCAAAACTCAAGATTGCACCGCCGCTCGAAAGCCGGATAGACGGTCGCGCGTTTCGATTTTCACACGCTGGTGCTTACGAAGGCAGGGACACAGCAAGTCGCAGCAGGCCTCGGAGCGCCAGAACAAAAAGCGGCAACGGCTGGTTGAAAGCTGCGAACTGTCGGGCGACTCTTCGCCTTGCTGCTCTCCGCCCTGAGCAGGGCCTGGTACTCCGACGCCGTCAGCTCATCCATCTTGTTCTTCAGCATGTTTCCTTCCTTCGTCGGGTATAGGCGCGCGCCCGAGGTGATGAGGTGCTTCAAGTACGACACCTCGGATGGCGGACTTGCTCTGTGCGTTGGCCGTGTCTTCTCAGTGTCAGCAGAGGGAGTATTCTTGGCTGCGACACAGGCTGCGGTCGCGTGAGTTCCATTACGGTCTCTCCTTCTCTTGCCTGACATGGCCTCACATGCGCCTGCACGCCTGCACGCCTGCCGCGCAGAGCAAGCTTGCCGGAGGCCAGCGAAGTCATCGAGTTTTGTCCTTCTGAAGTCCGAGGCCAGTCAGTCGACTTTGGTTGAGAGGTCTTGTTTTTCAACACTTTTACTGGTGGGTGCCTTCTTTCTGCACCTGCCTATGTTTCGAATTCGCTTGGGCTTGCCCATTCCAGGTTGCCATGTCGGGAACGAAGCGTCAGAATGGCTACTGAGAAGGCCAGCACACCCATGGCAG